>CAJHQQ010000695.1:0-152987 GCA_905132885.1 Moricandia moricandioides
TGAAAGGTACAATTTGATGACTACAAACATAGTGGAATCAATGAATAGAGCATTATCAAATGTTAGAGGTCTTAACATTATTCGACTACTAGAATCGATACGGGTTATGATGACCAGATGGTTTGCTGAACGGAGAGAGGATGCTGAATCGCAGCAAACCATGCTTACACGTGCTGTAGAGAAACTACTACCGACGCGATATCAATTTTTACATAGAAGAACCGATCAGTCCAATCATGATCGTTCGAGGCGAGCCCGCCGATAACCGTCATTTCTCACCGAGAGGTTAGGTAAAGCCACCCCCGCTTCTGCGCTTGAATGTCAACATAGCAAAAGATAGTCCGCGTCAAGGGACATTCCGCGCTCGTAGCCTAACACCAAGATCCCGACAAGGTGCTCCAACCCACTAGGACGTAGCTGGCTGAACGGTACGCCAAACCTATCAAAGAACTCGACAATGGCTCGAGGAATAGGGAACATAACTGACAGTTCAGCAAAAAGGCTTTGTAGCACGTAAAATAACCCGGAGGCGGATTCTCGGCATCTTGGCCTTGACGGAAGGCAAAACTGAACCGATTCAGGGATCGCACGGGAATTTCCCTGAGAGAACCGATAGTACTCACGCTCGTACCAACCATTTTCTTCCGACGCTTGTCCTTCTTCGGAACCCAGGAATTCGAAGGCGGAACGTCGGCGGCATCCAAGGCTAACAAGTATTCCAAAAATTCTTCCTCAGTCGTGGAAAAGCATCGAAACATTGGCCTAGGAAGGGCACAGCCGCCGGAGATCTCAAGGTCGCTTGGGTCAAAAATTGATGCATGAGCGTTGTCTGAAGCTTTCCATTCGGAAGCCATGTTAAACAGACAAAAGAGAAAGAGAAGATCCAAAGGAAAAAGTAGAGAGAAAACTTCTTGAAGCTTAGACAAGTTATGGGAAAAATGAGTGAAGAACTTGAGAACTCACCCCATATACTTATAAGAAAAAGTTTCCTATTCACCTTTGGACTTGAGAACTCGTGGTTCTCAGCTCACCGTTCGGCGAGCTAGAAGCTTCCCAGGTAGCTCGCCGAACGGCGAGCTGTACGTCGAGCCGACCATCCCGATCCTCGATCTCCCACATCCCCGATTCAAGGCTTACGTCCTTCGACAAGATCATGTTCCGAACCATGGTCGAAACGTCTCCCGTTTTGTCTCGATCTGTCCTATCGTTCGAGTTTTTATGATAAAAACCGTAAAACTTTGTTTTCTCAAAAATAACTCTAGGAAATCATATAAAATGGCAACGGTTAAACGAAACGCTGAACATTGCCTAAACTATACGATTTATTCGAGATTTTTCGTAAAAATCGTAAAAAACGCGTTTTTAATAAAAATGTCGAGTGAATCGTAAAAACGGCAACGATTAACCAAAGAAAACGAACGTAGCTAAACTTTACGATTAACTCGAGGAACTTATTAAAAACGGCATCGGATCAGGAAATGATCTCGTGGAAAGTTGCAAAACGGATTTATCGCAAAACGGCTCGGAAGGTCCTAAAAACGTGATAAAAGCCCATCTCGCGACTTTAACAAAATCTAACCCGAAGATACGTAATGTTTTCACGATTTACCCGCAGGAGAAAGATAAATGTCAAGTTTGAAGGTAAATGGCAAGTTTGAAGATAAATAGAAGATTTTTGCGTGAAAAATGGAAAGATCAAGATAAATGGAAGATTCCCGATAAACTCGAATCTGGGCGAAACGGAAAGACCAAACCGCCTAGGAAAGGAGTATATAAGCAAGAGGCATAGGGCAGAAGCAAGGGACACGTTTTCAGAGCTTTCACCACCAAACTTAGAATTTAGGAATTTTTTCCGTTTTTGTTATCGAGCTGCGTCTCAACTAGGGTTTTCGGTCTTAGACTACTAGAGTTAGGGATTTCGCCGATGGCTCATGCAGCTAAGGCCACTCTCGTTGTAACCGTTCTTACACAAATTCGGAATAAGATCCTTCTTGCTCTTCATCTCGTTCGTTCTTACTTTAATTTTAAATTCATCGTTTTCTTAATTGTTGTTGTGCGGTTCCGCAGATAGCCAGGTCCTCTGGGAACTTAGGGTTTACTCAAAGCATAAAGTCCCATGGCTTGAAGAAGTAACAGCCCTAACCATTTACCCTTTTCAAAACTCCAGGCTGGACATACCTCTAATGCTGCCCTCAGTTCATCTAACTTGGGTCCCACCCCAAGCGGCAGATTCAACTCCTCCCAAAACGCTTTGTATTGGTCATGTTCAAAACTTTCTGTTGGCACTGGATCTGTGTTTAACCCAGTGATCTCACTAAATTCGAGTAAGCTAAACCTTATAGGTTCATCACCAACTAGAGTCCAAATCTCCTTCATGAATACTCGAAGTTGTCAACATAGTAGATAGTGGACAGTCCTACCATACCACACGCTTTTGCGTTAAGCTGGCTTCACAATAATTCCAAGAGGAACCTGCCTCATGTGATCCCACACATCCCGTCCTATTGCTTCTCTGACGTTAGGGAAATCTCCCATCTACAAATTGTGATTAATCTCTTTAATTTCTAGATTAGAAGCCCCTTCAGCGTAAAGTCGTGGAGGATAATCACGTGCTTGATCTACAGAAATAGCCATCTGATCCTAAAACACATATATAGATAAATCAGCCGCAATAGTAACAAAACTCCGCCACAACATAATAAATAACCCAGCCACCATATAACGCAGTCGTAATAGAAACAAAACTAAGCCAAAACATAATCAATACCTCAGTCAAAACATAATCAATAACTCAGCCACATCATAAATAATCAATAACTCAGCCACAACATAATATATAACTCAGCCACACCATAATCTATAACTCAGCCACAGTAATCAATAACTCAACCAAAACATAATCACTAACTCAGTCGGATCATAATCAATAACTCAGCCACGTCATAAATCAAACTCAACTCAGCCACACTATACAATAACTCAGTTACAACATAATCTATAACTCAGACACGTCGTAAATCAAACTCAGTCACAATATAAATCAAATTCAGGCACAACATACCAGAGAAGATGAGAAGATGATGTCATAGATACGATTACGTCGAAACTTTTGCGGAGAAGAGGATGTCGACGAAGATGATATCGGAGACGATTAGGGTTTAACGAGGTCGACGAAGATGATAACGGAGATGATTTACAATATCAGAAACAGTTCGATACGAGAGTATTAGTTGTGACGAAGATGATTTCGTGGTTTCGTAATCGGTTAGGGTTTAACGTAAGTTGTGACGAAGAAGGTGTGACATTAAGACTTTTTTTTGTTCACCGGAGATATGGGACTGTTGATTTTACAGTGTAACTGTTGATGACACAAATTAGTGACGTGGATTGTCATATTATGATGTGGTTTTGATAATTAAAATTTGTATCAATAGAAACAAAATTAAATAAGGGTGTTTATTGTAATTTACTAGGAGTCTAAAAACATTCTAGTAATTTTTAGAAAATATATACTATTTGTTGGGGTCAAAATCGGTACGATGGAATCAATAGCCAAAACTTCCTGCAAAAAGATAAAAAAAAATACGTTGTTATAAAACTCGAGAAATCGTTTTATAAAACTCGAGAAATCATTTTATAAAACTCGAGAAATCGTTTTATAAAACTCGAGAAATCGTTTTATAAAACTCGAGAAATCGTTTTATAAAACTCGAGAAATCGTTTGATAAACTCGAGAAATCGTTTGATAAAACTCAATAAGTCGTTTTATAAAACTCGAGAAATCGTTTTATAAAACTCGAGAAGTCGTTTTATAAAACTCAAGAATTGTTTTATAAAACTCGAGAAATCGTTTTATAAATCAAAAAGAGATTTCCGAACAAAGGAAATCCGCGGAAAACTCGAAAGATCGTTATCTCGGAAGAACAAAACAAACGTCGATTACACAATCGTCCGAGTTAAGCACAAAACCGCGAAAACCGAAACCGCCGTAAAATCATATTGATATCCTCATTATAAACTTGTAAGCAAGCATTTTTTTTCCTTTGGACATAGAAAATCATATTTTTTTCCTCTATGAAATTTGAAAGAGCATGTTATAAAACATTGTAAATAGATTTTAAATAATTCTTACTTGTTTTCCTCTTCATGGCTTGTTCTTTTTAACTTGCAGTTTCCTCGTTTTAACTTGCACACACTTTTTCGATGTATCTTCATTTACTTCTTCAACCTCTTCTATCTGACCCTATTTATAAAAATAAATGATAAATTTACAAGGGTCTATAAAATTACAAATTGATACTTGGAAGTAATTTTATAAACCATTGTATACGAATTTTAAATATTTCTTGCCTTCTTTCTTTTCATAGTTTTTTTCTTTTGAACTTGCACATGCTCTTTGGATGCATCTTCATTTACTTCTTCATCCCTCAATTTTGATAAGACGATAAGAAAATTCACCTAAACTACAATAAACATTTAAAAAGATTTTCAATTTATAAAAATTTATAAATACGCTTACTTCATTATTTTTTTAAGTTTCACTTCCTTTACCACTGTCATCAGCTTCTATATCACCTTCTACATGTTGTTCCTTTTCCTCCTCTATCTGATCCTATTTTACAGTAAAAATGACAGATTTATAATGGTTTATAAATTTAGAAACTTAGTTTCATAAAAATTCCATGTCTTTAGAATTTTCCTTCATTCAAACAAAATCGAAAAGACAATCATCAAACACTACACTCTAAAAGAAAAGTTTCCTTCAATTCCGATAAGATGATAAGAAAAATTATTTGAACTATAATAAACATTTTAAAAGATTAACAATTTATAAAAGTTTATAAATAAGCTTACTTCATTTTTTTGAGGTTTCACTTCCTTTTCCACTGTCATCAACTTCTCTATCACCTTCTACTTGTTGTTCTTCTTCCTCTTCTATCTGACCCTATTTACACAAAAACTTTGACATATTTATAAAGGTTTATAATTTTTTTATCAAACCAACTTGTATTAGACTTAGAAGAGTTTAAGATCCACCAAAAAATAATACAACAAAGCTACAAGGAGCCAAATGGAGTACGAAACAGATAAAGCTTAAGATAGAATCGAAATACAAATCATAACAAGTAAATATTAGAAATCGCATCACAACAGTTTCATCAGATTCATGAAAGATTGTATTTCGTGTAACCCAAAGAGTTACAACCACTGCACTAATGGCAATGAAGAGTGTTAGCCGGAAGGAGAATCCTTGCAATACCAGCCACACATGATCATCCAATTCACTCAATACATGAGGAAATATTGGGAAAAGAGACGGCTCCAAACATGAGCCCAACAGGACATCAATACCCACCATAACAATATTCACCAAGCAACAAATCACAATGGTGTTCTCTTTTAACTGCCACCAAGAAGAGAAACACACAAACGCTGAACCACAAACCAAGTTGAATACAATAATATGACTGCATAGTGCAGTAAGGAGTTGCAACAACGCAACAGAGAAGCTACTAAGAGGCTCAAAGATATAACCAAAGGACATTGAGTCCTTCAATACATCACCAATTAAAGCCGTAAACAATAAATCAAGTGTTACCCACACATCTAGTATTTTATCCCATTCAATAGAAGAGGTGTAACTATATAGTAAAGAGTTAAGGTGGACCTGGAATTCCTTAAGCCGATGAGGAAAAGGAAGGCTGGAATAAGACCTGAGACAAGAGTCAAAAGACCCATTCAGGAGCTTACAAAGATACGACCTGCATACCACATGAGACAAACACCAGTAGACAAAGACAATGTCACCAGTGAACATAAGAGCAGCACCACCACCACTAAGCTTAATTGAAAGCCTTGGAAATATCAGATTTGGGATTTGCGTTGCTTGTGGAGAAGAGCTGGAGAAAGTGACAAGAATTTGAAGAAGAATGAGGCTGAAGGAGGCGTCTGGTGGGTCTGGAGGTTCCGGTAGATCGACGGGAGAAGGAGTTTCAATCGGATGGTGCTTCTTCGGCGGCGGATCGGGAGGAGGCCTCGGCTGTGAAGGAAGAGGAGCTGTCACCATCATCTTCAAGGAGGAGCAGTAGTGATGCATCAAGACAAGGAACGAGTAACGAGGCTTCAACTGTAGAGATCCATCCAAATGGCGCTTCTAAGGAAAAATGCCAGAGAGGATTTTTTTAGGGCGAACTCTTTCAATGGTTTATAAGTTAGAAACTTATAGTAACATTTTAAAATTATAGTAGTATTTTGTTCTTTGGACATACTCTATGAAATTTGAAAGAGCATTTTATAAACCATTGTAAATAGATTTTAAATAATTCTTACCTTTTTTCCTCTTCTTGGTTTGCTCTTTATAACTGGCAGCATGCTTTCATTGCATCTTCATTTACTTCTTCGACCTCTTCTATCTGACCGTATTTACAAATTTTTTTTATATAGATTACAAAGGTCTATAAAGTACAAACTAATACTTGGAACTAAATTTATAAACCATTGTAAACGAATTTTAAATGTTTCTTGCATTCTTTCTTTTTCATTGTTTCTTCTTTTGAACTTGAACATGCTTTTTGGATGCACCTTCATTTACTTCTTCATCCTTTAATTTTGATAAGATGATAAGAAAATTTACCTAAAATACAATAAACATTTAAAAAGCTTATCAATTTATAAAACTTTAAGCTTACTTCATTGTTTTTGGAGTTTTCACTTCCTTTACCACCTTCATCAACTTATGTATCACCTTTTACATGTTGTTCTTCCTCCTCCTCTATCTGATCCAATTTACACAAAAAATAACAGATTTATAAAGGTTTATAAATTTAGAAACTTAGAGTTTCATACACATTCCATGTCTTTAGAATTTTCCTTCATTCAAACAAAAATCAAAAACACAATCATCCAACACTAGACTCTAAAAAAAAAGTTTCCTTCAATTCTAATAAGACGATAAAAAAGTAATTTAAACTATAATAATATTTAAAAGATTATCAATTTATAAAATTTATAAATAAGCTTAATTCATTGTTTTTTGAAGTTTCACTTCCTTTTCCACCGTCAGCAACTTCCGTATCACCTTCTATTTGTTGTTCTTCTTCCTCTTCTATCTGATCCTATTTACACAAAAAGTAATTGACAGATTTATAAAGGCTTATATATTTAGAAACTTATAGTTCATACACATTTCATGTCTTTAGAATTTTACTTCATTCAAACAAAATCAAAAACACAATCATCAAACACTAGAATCTAAAAGAAACTCCACAACAAGATTTATAGCATAAGCACAATGCAGTTATTAGAAAAGGTTATTTTTTGAAGCTTTCTGAAAACCATCTGTAGGTTCACCTAGAGATTTTATATCTCTCTTCTTTGCTTAAAGATTTTTATAGTTTCGCATTTGATAAGGCCTTATAAAATATTAAAAATACAATAACCTTCTTGATTCGTTGTTTTCGGCATTTAAATAAGATCCTATAAATTCTTCGTTACCCCCATTCAGTTTCTTGTGACTTCTCTTTTTCCTGTTACATCTTAGAAACATATGAATCTTTCTTTTCATTTATTAAAACGATACAAACATAGAAAATAGTTTACCTTCTCGTTTTCTTGACGCATTTTCAAAGCATTCTCAAGGTATTTACCTTTTGTTCAAAAACAATACCTTATTAGCAAAGAATTCATTTTCTTCTTGACACTCATCAAGACCAGGAAGATAATTCTTTTCATTCACTTCAGCTTCAGCAAAATTAATTTTGACTTTTCCATTAATCCAATCTTGCCTTTTCAACCGATATCCCTTTTTAACAAGATCAACCACTCTTCCAAATTGACTGTCTACCTCTTCAACTAAGTTACTATGTAACTATGGATCTCCAAGGATACATTTGACATCAACCTGGCCATTATTAGCCTAATTAGACAGAAATATTCAAAATTAAAATTTTCTTATAAAACCTTATAAAAGTTAATGTCTTGTTGTTTTCAACTTTGGTCACTTCGTCCATAGTTGAAAATTTGGTTTATATCCAATGTAGGCATAGAGAAAACTCAATTTCATAATCCACAGCTCCAAACAACAATGTACGAAGCAGACTAACATAAGATAATTCCCATAGTTGAATTGCATAGACAAATTCAGAAAACCTATATTTTTTTCTGTTCAAAATTTTATAGGTCATACTATTCACTGCATCCCGTAAAGAATCTAGTGCCAAATTTCCTCATGGTAACTTGCAAAACTTTTTGAAATCATGAATTCTAAGAAGGTTCTCTATGGGGATATGGGTAACTAGATTATTAGCTATTAGGATCCCTTCTACAAGGATTGTAAATCTGAGCCTCTGATCAACGGTGAAATCTATATTTTTTTTTTCAAGTAGTTTAAGCAGAGTCTTCAAACTCTGATTCTTCTTCATCAACGGATCTTTTTTTTAATTTTTTATGTTTGTGAAGTCTTTTCTTCTTTTTCATTTTCAGCCACATAAGACAGATTTGTTGCAAAGTGAAATTCTCTTAGATAAAACAACATTGGTTGTTCTCCAAAAGAAAACCAAAAATCCTTCTGGCCTATATCAATTCTCCTTATAATTCGTTGATGAACCAAATTCCTTGAAAAAACATATTCTTCACCCTCCATGCCATTTTAATTATCGAACCCAAATAAATTTAAATCCTTATAAACCAAATCAAACTTAAAATTGCTTTTATTGTTATTTTCATAATTCATCTAGCTTTAATTCGACAACAATAAGTCTATTGTGCAATTTTAGAGTCTCTATGGATTTGATCCCTAGGTACTACACTCTTATTTGAGAGTGTAAAGTGGGAATATAGGGTAAATTTGAAAGGGAAATAAAACCCCACATAAAATTTGGCGCCGTTTCCGGGGACTCTTACTTATTGCATTAGATCACGTTTAGAATATTGTCTAGATATTTACTTTACTGTTTGCTAAATTATTCTTCCCTTAAACCTTATGACACATGTACTTAAAGGAGAGAATATGGATTCTGGACAACACCCATCGATCGATGGAACTCATCTGGAATCGATCGACGTTAGTCCACTGTTGTCGGGCGATACCCTTCCATTGCTATCGATCGATACCGATCAGCCGGAAGTAGGTAAGTACGCCTTTACTGATTCTAATAATAAGAAAGTAGCCTTGATATAACTAATGAACACTCATAGCAACGAAGCAAGCCAACTAATTAATTATCAAGGAGCTGAAATCTCCATTCAAATCACTAAATCTCCAAAGAATGAGGTAAAACACGAATCGCCAATGTTCGAATACCTAAATCCCAGCAGAATCTATTCCAACAGGTCTGCGATTCGATTATCCGATAACCATGCTGGAAGCTCTAAACTTGATATCGATTTCCTAATTATGGCGCAAAAAAAAAATCAGTTTAATGGTTTTCCCACTGAACACCCGAACAATAACATCTAGATGCTAGAAGACATGGTGAACGAAGATTTCAATCGCTGCAAACTTTTTCCTTTCTCCTTAGAAGGTGACGCCAGAAGGTGGCTGAACCAGCTACCACCAGGATCCCTGACTTGTTGGGCATATATTAGAAGTGCCTTCATCAACCACTTCTTTGACGAGGAGAGATACTGAGAAGCAAGACAGGAAATATCCACTTTGGTTCAAGGTAGCCGCGAATCCTTTAAAAATTCCTGGACAAGGTTCAAAAGCTACCAACTCGCGTGTCCACACCATGGATTCTTAGAACCCCAACTCATCAACACTTTCTATAGAGGACTAAACCTAGACTATCAAACCATCTTTGATACAGCCAGCGAGGGAAACTTCGGCACCCGAAGCCCTGCAAGCGCTAAAAGACTGATAGAAAACATAGCCATAGGTAGAGATTTCAAAAAAAAAAAGACACTGAAAGGGAGGAATCACCATTGTTCTCAGAAGAGAAACATTCGATCCTAGTTAGAAAAACTCGGGCATCATTTGCAACCCTTCTGCACGGAGATACCTTATCTCGACACTACGGTGAGGAAAATGCTGCCCCTTCCAACTTTGAAAAACAAGTTGAGTTCTTGGATGTGATGAACCTGAACGATCAACGATTTAGGAAAAAAGCTAGCAATTTCACGAGCAACTACGACACCACTGTGAATAGAGACGAAAGAAGTTCAAAGTCAAAAATTAACCAAGTCTTCACTGGAAACCGTAGAATAGTTGCCGACCTCAGTGAAAAATTAGACAGGATATACTCAGAGATGACACAAAAATTTGACACTCTCAGCGAACACATTAAGAGAATTGACAACCAAGTGGCAAGAAACGCTATGTCCATCAGGAGAGAGGACGGAAATCTTACCTTGTAAAACAGATGCTAACCCCAGTAGCCATTGTAGTGTCGTAGCTTTACGATGCAGTCCACAACTTACCCCTGGTGTTAAAGAGAGCATCAACATCGATGCATTCGATAAAATCTCGACAGATGAAAAATAAAAATCACATCCCATCCCGCTCAAAATTTACGAAAAAGATCCTGAAATTCTTCATGAAATTGAAGCATTAGACCAAAATGAATACTTTGAAGAATCAATTATCTAACCTAAGGGAATTAACATAGACGTGGGAGACATCGATCGACACCCTGTACTGGACATCGATCAACAACCTTTACCGAAAATCGATTGTCTCCCTGAAGAAAGAATCAATCGACGCTCTGATCCAGAATCGTCCGAAACGGTTAAGACAAAGATATACCAAGCGAAAGCCCCTTTTCCGTCAAAGAACGCTAAGCAGAAGAAGAAGCAGCTAGAAAAAGCACTATGCAAGAAAGCATTTGAAAAAGTAAACATTGAGATGCCACTAAGCGATGCTGTTCACATCTCGCCTGCTATTGAGAACTACGTGAAAGATGCAGCATCGCGAGGATTCCATGAATCGGAACACTGCATGATGATGGTGTCTGAAGAGATGAGTGAAATGATTCAAGGGAAAACTCCAATTAAACTCCATGATCCCGGTAGTTTCATTTTGGACTGCACAATTAGCGATGAGAGATTTCAAAGATCCCTCTGCGATTTAGGCTCCAGTGTCAACCTGATGTCTTATTCCGTCGCAGTCGCTCTTAGGCTAACAGAGTTTCAATCTACCTGGGTCACACTCGTTTTATCTGATAGATCCACTAGAATTCTGGAAGGTGTCTTGAGGACGTACTTATACGTATTCATAACTGCAATATACGTGCAGATTTCATAGTGCTTAAATACGAGCGAGAACCTCGAAATCCCATTATCTTAGGAAGACCTTTCCTGGCCACTGCCGGGGCGATCATTGATGTCCGAGAAGGCCGTATATGCCTCAACATAGGGAATATACCGAAGGTCTTCGACATGGAAAAGATTGTAAAACAACCTCTGATTGATGATCAAACTTATCGTATCGATTACCTCTCCGATCTAGCAGAAAGCTCATTAACAAACATATGTTCGCACAAACTTCTAGAAAAAGCAAGCACATCTCCTTACGGCGACATTTCTGCATAGAAGATTGCACTGATGAGTACGCAAGGTTAATGGACGCCACAAAAGAAATATTCAATGTCGATCTTGACAAACTTGATCCATCAATCCCCGTCGATCAACACGCCAATGTCGCCATCGATCGACAGCATACTGCGACCGACGACTGGAGCAAGGAAAAAGCACCCAAAATCGAGCTCAAACCACTTCCAGCCGGTCTTAAATATGCTTTCCTTTACGAAAAATCCTACCCTGTCATCATAAACGCAAACTTAAGTAGCGGAGAACAAGCACTATTGCTGAATAAAATTTGGAAGCACCGCAAGGCTCTATATTATTCGTTAGATGACATCCCGGGAATTTCCCCTGCTTTATGCATGCATAGGATACACCTTGGTGATGAATCAAAATCATCCATCGAGCATCAGAGAAGGTTGAACCCTAATCTAAAGCAAGTTGTTAAGAAGGAAATCATGAAACCTTTAGAAGCATGTGTCATTTATCCGATCTCAGATAGCAACTGGGTCAGCCCGGTTCATGTTGTCCAAAGAAAGGAGGAATTACCATGGTAAAGAATGACAAAGATTAATTGATCCTTACTAGAACTGTCGCTGGACACAAAATGTGTATCGATTACAAAAAACTAAATGCTGCCACACGAAAGGATCATTTCCCTTTACCCTTTATCGATCAGATGCTAGAAAGGCTCGTAAGCCACAAATACTATTGTTTTCTCGATGGGTATTCCGGATTCTTCCAGATCCCCACACATCCGGATGACCAAGAAAAACCCATGTTCACGTTTCCCTATGGAACATTCGCGTATCGCAGGATGCCATTCGGACTCTGTAACGCCCGTGCAACTTTTCAATGATGCATGATGTCAATATTCACCGATATGATCGAGGACTTCATGGAGGTTTTCATTGATGACTTCTCAGTCTACGGTCCAAATTTCAAATCCTGTCTCGATAACCTGTGTAAGGTGTTAGCTAGGTGTGAAGAGAAAAAAATACTTTTGAACTGGGAAAATGCCATTTCATGGTTAACAGCGGAATTGTCATGGGACACAAAGTCTCAGCAGCCGGGATTGAGGTGGACAAATCAAAGATTGACGTAATGACGAAACTGCCACCACCCACCAATTTCAAAGACGTTAGAATCTTCCTAGGACATGCTGGGTTTTATAAGCGATTCATAAAAGATTTTGGGAAGATCACGAGACCCCTTACTGCACTTTTGTTTAAAGAGGTGAAATTTGATTTTCGCCCGAATGTCTAGAGGCCTTTGAAAAAATCAAAGCAGCGCTCGTATCCGCCCCTATCGTCCAAGCACCAGACTGGGATCTGCCATTCGAAATTATGTGCGACGCCAGCGATTTCGCTGTAGGTGCAATACTTGGACAAAAGAAAGATAAAACGTTGCACGCTATATACTACGCTAGCAGAACTCTAGACAATGCGCAATGTAATTACGCGACAACGGAAAAAGAATTATTGGCCGTAGTATTCGCCTTCGAAAAATTCTGATCCTATCTGGTCGGTTCGAAAGTAGTAGTTCACACCGACCATGCGGCACTGAAATACTTAATGAACAAAAAGGACGCTAAGCCGGAACTATTACGATGGATTCTCCTTCTCAAAGAATTCAACATAGAAGTCAAAGATAAGAAAGGAGTAGAAAATGGAGTCGCATATCACTTATCACGAATTAGAGTAGACGACAACATTCCTATAGATGATTTCTTACCTACAGACAATCTCTACTTAGCCGAATCAACTTTCGTCGGTAGTGTTAGTTCAACGCATGAAGCAAAATCGATGGATGAGACACTACTAACATTGAACGATTGTAGCCATAGAGCATCGACCGATTTTTTTCCATCCCCCGTTGACCGACGTTTCATTTGAAAAGGACGATGAAGTAATTATTCCACTGGCTATCAACGTCAGTTGTAATCCCTCACCCCTATATGATGATTCTCCAGGAAATGGAAGTTCGAGTCGGGAGGTATGTGCACTAAACACCACCGATAGACCTTGGTATGCAGATATAGTAAACTATCTTGCGGCCAAAGTAGAACACGTACATTTTACAGGATATCATAAAAAGAAATTCTTGAAAGAAAACCAGAGATATCATTGTGATGAACCTTATCTTTACAAACACCGTTTCGATGGCATATATCGATGATGTGTTGTAGAAAGCAAAACTCCAGAAATTTTATACCATTGTCATGGATCCGATTACGCCGGACATTTCACTAGTTTTAAGACTGTGTTAAAAATCCTACAAGCAGGCTTTTGGTGGCCGACTATGTTTCGAGATGCTCAAACCTATGTAGCAAAATGTGATCCCTGCCAAAGAAGAGGAAAAATTAGCAAGAGAAACGAGATGGAGCAAAGTTTCATACTCAAAGTTGAAGTATTTGGTTGTTGGGGCATCGATTTCATGGGCCCTTTTCCTTCTTCGCACGGAAATAAATACATACTCGTCGCTGTAGACTATGTCTCTAAATGGGTAGAAGCAATAGCGACTCCAAAGAATGATGCTGCCGTAGTCGTTAAACTCTTCAAAAGTATTATTTTTCCCATATTTGGAGTTCCGCGAATCGTAATCAGTGATGGAGGTACCCACTTCATTAACAAAGTGTTCGAAAAACTGCTGAAGAAACATGGAGTCCACCATCGAGTAGACACACCTTATCATCCTCAAACCAGTGAACAAGTAGAAGTGTCCAACCGTCAGGTCAAAGAAATCTTGGAAAAGACGGTTGGATCAATCCGTAAAGATTGGTCATTGAAATTAGATGATGCACTCTTGGCATACCGAACAACATTTAAAACACCATTAGAAACTACCCCATTCCACTTAATCTATGGAAAATCATGCCATCTCCCAGTAGAACTAGCGCATAAAGCCGAATGGGCCATAAAAAGATAAACTTTGATGCTAAATCTGCAGCAGAAAAGAGATTAATTCAGTTAAATGAGCTCGACGAAATCAGATATCTCGCTTACCAGAAATCGAAATTGTACAAAGAGAGAACAAAAGCCTATAATGACAGAATTTTTTTTCACGGCATTTTCGAACCAAACAATCAAGTACTCTTGTACAACTCTCGATTAACTCTATTTCCTGGAAAATTACGTTCTCGTTGGTCCGGACCCTTCACTATCAAAGAAGTTACACCTTACGGGACAGTTGTCCTAATTAATCCTAAAGGAGAAGATTTCATGGTGAATGGACTGCGAGTGAAACATTACTAGGCTAGAGCTGAAATCCCGCAAACTCAGACCACACGTCTAGAGGTGCCTATTCCCAACTGATAAGCCCATTTCCCGTCAAGCTAACGACTTTAAACAAGCGTTGAGTGGGCGGCAACTCACTAAATTACTAATAAAATAATAATATATATAAATAACTACAAATAATAATAAAAGCATAAAACAAAAATAAAAACTTATATATTTGCAACAATTAATTAATTAAAAATAAATATATAATAAATATATATTATTAATGTAATTACAAAATTCTTAATTGAATAAGGAGTCACCGACCAGACCATCGATCGATGCCCCTATATTGCCATCGATCGACGGTCGTGCGTCGAGTAGTTTAACTTGACGCGACCCTGATTCATAAAACATTTTTCTCAAAACCGCCAAAAATAAACACAAGTTCTACACCCGATTTCTCTCCAAAAATTTGGTCGATTTTCTCGTTTTTGAGCCTAAATCACACGACTTCTAGCCTCTATACCTGTTTAGCTCTTTAAATCACTTAATCTTCAAGGAATGTTCTTTAAATCTCGTAGTTTAGGGAACTTTTTAGGGTTTGAAGAAAAATCAAATTTTTGGTAGTTTAACTCGGAATGTAGAACGATTTAGGGTGTTGGAGTAATATATTAGGGACTATCCATTGTCTTTACACATTATTTTCACGATTTGAAATGATTATATTTTGATCTTGTGAACACTGATCCGCGACACAGCATCGACTGATGCCCATGAGTCAAAATCAATTGACGGCCATTAGGTCCTGTGGATCGACGATCATGCAATACCATCGATCGATGGCTGCTCCTTTGATTTCGACATCGATTCTGATTTGTGCTTTGTTTGATTTTATGCAGATCGACGAGAGGAGACCTAAGGCATTTTAAGAGATCGGTAGCACCAGTGCTCCGCCGCGAGGTCCTCCATGCCGAGACCCCTGGCCCAAGGAAGAGGAGGCTATGCTTGCTAAATTCGAGGACTATCCCGATCCTCGAGGAGCAGTGCAATAGAGAGACTGCACACACCGGCCCCTGAGCGAGGAGTGGGACGACTTCGACAGCCTCTATTACAATGCCTGGCAAGGTGTCACCATCGAGCCAACTAAGTTTTATGACAAGCGAACCTTGAAGAAACTGGGGCTCTACCACGACTTCAGACAGATGGTGCAGGAGCTTGGGTTGGGCACCATGGCTACTAAGCCATATCCTCTATACCCTGAGCTGTGTATCCCCACAGCTCAGGTGCTCTACAAGAGCCCCAAAGTGAAGGTGGCGCATGATGCCACCCTGACCTTCTTCATTAGAGGCATCCGGTACAGGATTCCTAACCCGCAGCTGTGCGAGATCTATGGCTTCGACATTGGCGCCAGCGCCTTCTCAGTCGCTGCTTTCCCTGGCCTGCCTACTTTCTAGGGCCTCGTGGAACTGGCCATTTCGACTCAGGATCAGCCACCCAGACGAACGCCCTTCACCCAACGCTGCGCTACTTCTTGAAGGTCCTTGCCAACACCCTGTTGTGCAAGATGGAACCTAACAAGGTTCGGGTCCAGGAGTTGACACTGCTATACTATTCCGTATGGGAGTTAGTTCAGCTTGACGACGAGCTCTTCCCCCCACCGATGACCGATCCGTAGGTGAACATGGGGGCTACTTTTGCGGAGCACCTGGCGACCCTGAAGGATAAACCCTTCAAGGGTTCTGGCGCGAAGAGGGAGGCGATAGGGAGCCTCTTGACACCCATCTTCAGCTGTCTTGGCATTAGGCTAGAGGAAGATTTGGTGGAGAGAGGATTGCGCTTCATGGATGAGGGTCACCTGACAAGGGCCCAATGGCTGAAGGAAGGACACTTTTTGTCCTTTGTGGATGACAAGGGACTGCAGTTGATAGCATTTCCACTGCGAGAGGTGACAGATTTCTCTGACGATCTACTGCGCCTCGCATTCCACCCAGCTGAGCGTCACATCCACACCGCACCTGACTTGGGTGTGTTTTTATGCTTAATAGGGTAATAATATCCTAACAAACAACTGTCAAATTAACCCTTAATCCTAACACACAAAACAATAATACTTTTGTTAAGAGAGATCATGTGTAGTACTTAGGAATCGAATCCACAGGGTACAATGACACACAATAGATTTCTTATTTCTAAAGAGTAATCTAGGTAACTATATATATTGATAGCAACTAATCATGTCAATGAAATATTCCTTATTATAAGGTATAGATGCAATATGGAAATATGGTAATAATGGAAATATGGAAATATGCTAGTAATGTAAATATGGAAATATGCTAGTAATGTAAATATGGAAATATGCTAGTAATGTAAATATGTAAATATGCTAGTAATGTAAATATGAAAATATGCTAGATCTAGGATTTCAGGGAAGTGGATTATAGTGGATAGAAGTTAAAGGTATTTAATCATGGAACTCAAAATCTAATGTAAAAGACACCAGCTCTCGCATGCGCGCCTAATCTATTGACCAAGTCCAATGTCTCAACTCTCGCTTGTTGACATGGAATGACCGTCGATCGACGACAATGATCCTGCGTCGATCCATGGTTTCTTGACTCAAGCTTTATGACCTAATTCGATAAGTTCCCTAGATTGACTAAATCAACTCTCGTTTGTTTCTAGTAACCTAGCTCAACAGAATATATTGCGGTAGTAGACCATGCTCTCGCTTGCGCCTAACTATCCTATTATCAGGGTTCTAGTTAGCTACTCTAGAACACAAGCAATAAACACAATTCTATTAATAGATCTAATAATGACCTTAACAATTCTATTGTTTGGCTAATCCATCAGTACCATTGATAAACCCTAAACCTAGTTGACAATTACTCAGACATATTTAAAGTAAGAATAATAATCTGAATAAAATTCATAAATAAAATATTGGGGTTTCAAAGAACACTTAGAACACTTAGCCCCTAACACTAGCACACACACACAAACTCTTGCACTTGCCCCCTTTTTTCTGGTGCAATACATAAAGTATAAATATAAAACCCTAAAGTCTAGGTCAAAACTCATCGAAGGGTAATTTTGTGTCATGTCTCTAAGTTGGGCTTGAAAGTCGGATTTCTGCGAACTGGACATCGATCGATGGAAGACGTGCAACATTGATCGATCTTGGTCATGTAACATCGGTCGACGCCTACGTTGTATCGTCGATCGATGGTAGTCTCGTACTTCGATTATCTTCAATGATCAGCTACAGATTATTCCTCTCCAAATTCTCCAAAAGATCCATGTATCTCCAAAACGTACCTTGACCTTTAAATACCTCAAAACATAGCCTAGACGCACATAACATACCCTAAATAGAGTCTATAACATGGTCTAAAAATGGTAATAAATAGGCTATATCAGCATCCCTCAGATTACGACGCAGAGGAGGCCTCCGCCCAGCACACCCAGTCGCAGCGGAAGATCCAGCACAGCCATCACAGCCATTTTCGCCTCTCCCAGCCTTCCCTGAGATTCCAGCGATCACCATACACGACCATGGTGCTTTCCAGCGGGTCGTAGTGGACGCGCTTCGAGAGATATGGGCCAGGGTAGAGATGATGCCCCGATGCCTTTGCTTCAGCCGTCCGAGGACACACGCCAGATCACCACCAGGAGCCTAGAAGCAGCAGGACCAGGATACATCCGACGAGGAGTAGTCTTTTTGATACTCATTTCTCTTTTACTTTATTTCCCTTTTTGACTTATACTTATGTTTATTTATTTTTGTTGCATTTATATTTTCGACTAACTATTTAGTTATTACTGTTTGGCTCTTATTTTCACCATGTGTTTGAGTGTCTAACAGAGCTAACCTAAAGAGCGATGATTAGAACGGAGAGTAGACACACACAAGATTCAGGCTGACAGCCTACCATTGATCGACGCCTCCTTGTTGCTATCGATGGATGGCACTCTAACATAGCGTAACGAGTTTCTAACTTTATTTATATTATTACTTAATTAAATATCTATTATATATATGAAGGTTCCCGATAGTTCGAATACACCATCGATCAACAACATACGTTCACAATCGATCGTCGATGATGGTTTACCATCGGTCGACTCTCAACTACCGTCGTTGATCGATACACCTTACAGTGTTGGTATATTCTCCTATCCCTAACACTGTTTACTTATGATTTAATTTCTCCTAACCAATCCAAGACGAATTACACTAGGGACAGTGTAATTTAAGTCTAGGGGGAGGTTCGCTAACGCTATTTTATTGTTTTTGAGTTTTATTTACTATCTATATAATTTTTTTAAAGAGTTTTACCGAGTCAAGAAGAGAATTATGATCAAAATCTACTATTAACTAACCACACCTTAGCACCATTCTTAGAAAGTTGTTTGCAGAGATTACTAGAGATACCAAAGTTGATTATCCTGCCACTATATCATACTTACTTAGAAAGTTTGAAGGAAAGAAAACTGATTTCCAACACTAATCCTGACATTATTTTCTTGCTTTGGGATTTGGTATACACTGAATCGGATTCTTTCTGCAAGTCTGGAAGGTAAAAGTCTGTGTGCTTCTGATTCGTCTCTCTCTCCCCTTCAGATTAAAAAAGGAGTCAAACGGGATTTGCTGGCTACAACCATTAAAGATGATTCATATCATCCTAGAAAGAGAAAAATGTCAAAAAGAAGTGAACAAGATCTGGTGGCTACAACCATTAGGGATTGATTCATGGAAGCCTATCCAAATATATCAGTCAATTAAAAAATAAAATGATACCCTCAAAAGAAGGGAGACATTGACTAAGAAGAAGTGAGAAGAGAGAGAGAGAGAGAGATGAAAGGAATTAGAAAGACTATATGTGTGTTCAGATACTTGCAGAGGTAAGAGTCTTCATATCCTTTGATCGATACTCCCAAAGTAAAGCCCGCACTTTTATTTAATGCAAAGAAATGAAATCAGTAGACGGGCGAGTCAGACTAGTATTCGCTATGTTGTTGGTAGAATGAATTTGGTTGCTATACTAGGATATGGTATATAAAGTTCTTTGTGATTAACTTGATAGGATGTGGCTGCAAGAAAGTAAGGTGACAATTATACTTAGACAGTATGTGAGTCTTCATTTATTAAAACTTCTTGCACGGGCTTTGTTTGCTTGAGGACAAACAAAAGGTTAACTCTGGGGGAGTTGATATAATATGCATTTTACCTATGATATATATAGTATATTTATAGTCTTTTATATGCATTTGGTATTATTTTAGAGTATTTACAGGTCTAGGTACTTATTGGAAGCAATAAGAGCTTTTGGACTATTTTGGAGCAATTAGGATTGCCCAGCAAAAACTCAGAGTTAGATCAAGATTTATGAATGAACCATCGATCGACGTCACACACAGTGCGTCGATCGAGAATCAAGTCGGCAAAAATATTGACAAACTACAAATTTACCTAGAAGTTTCATTAATTGCAAGACAAGTCCCTGGCCAAAATATAGACTATTTATTGGGATTTTCTATCTTTGTTAAACCATTAGCTGTATTATTCAGAAAATAACAACTGCATAGTTACTCCAGAGTTTTAGAGTTGGAATACATTGATTGGAGAGAGAGATCTGATCATCATTACAGAGAAGGGTCTTGAACTCCCTATCTTTTTACTCAGTTTTTTCTATGCAATTCATTCAGAATTTATTCATGTTTTTATTGCTATGTCTGAGTAGTTCTATATTAGATTTAGAGTTATTCAATGGTAGTAATGTATTGCTGACTTTATAGAAGTTGTTAGGGTAATCTTCTTGGTTCTTTGTTTATGTTGCACTTAATGTTAAGTTGAACTTGATCACTTTAATATTAGAAGTTAGGGTTCTATAGCGCAAGCGAGAACATGGTTATAACCTAGAATCTATCTTAAACAATATAAATAACTAGAAACAAACGAGAGTTGAACTCGAAGTTTAGATAAATAATTAAACAGAAAAACCAGTACTGTTTAAATTGAGCATCGATCGATGCCGTATTACTGCCATCGATCGACGCTTAGCCGAGATGCGCGAGAGTGATATCCTAAACCCTGAGGTTTGAATTCAGATTGATGCTTAATAAAACCCTAGCAATCTATTAGTTTGCATTATCTAAACCTACTTAAGAATTTCCCCTAAGTCAAATCGAGAAAATGCTATGAATAACATAAGTTAAGTACTATTTTGCAAAAATACACACTATCAAAAATATATTAACATTTGGGTTTACACATTAGTGATGTTTTGGGTTTAGTGTTGAAGGGGTGAGGTTGAGTTTCTAAATATTTTATAAATATTTTGAAAAATTAATTTAGTTTATTTTCATCATAATTTAAAGGTATTTTTGAAAATTATCATTCATTAAAGGTAAATTTGCAAAGTGGTATTAAACTTATGCTAGAATTGCAATTTCCCCACTCTAATCTCTTAATTTAAATCCTTATAAACCAAATAAAACTTAAAATCGCTTTTATTGTTATTGTCATATTTCATCTAGCTTTAATTCGAAAACAATAAGTCTATTGTGCAATCTTAGAGTCTCTGTGATTTCGATCCCTAATTACTACACTGAACCTCTTATTTGAGAGAGTAAAGTGTAAATATAGGGTAAATTTGAAAGTGAAATAAAACCCCACATCACGATGACCTAATGGTTTCAACTGCAATCAAGAAATATGTGAAAGACTCAGTATCACGAGGATTCAGTGAAACATAGCATAGCATAATGATGGTATCCGAGGAAGTGAGCGCGATTATTCAAGGAGAAACCCCAGTTAAACTTCCTGGTCATGGTAGCTTTGTTCTAGATTGCACCATCCACATTGAGAGATTCCAAAGATCACTCAGTGATTTAAGCTCTAATATAAACTTGATGCCTTACTCAGTTGCAATCGCCCTCGGGCCAACTAAGTTTCAATCTACCCGGATCACATTCATTTTAGCCGATAGATCCACTAGGATTCCAAAAGGTTTACTTGACGATAAGCACATTCACATTAATGATTGTCTTATACCTACAGACTTCATAATGCTAAATATGAGCAATCACCCAGAAATCCCCTAATTTTAGGAAGACCATTCCTTGCTACAGCCGGAGCGATCATTGATGTTGGGGAAGGACGCATATGTCTCAATATCAGAAAAATAATGATGGTTTTTGATATGGAAAAGATGGTCAAGAAACTCTTGATCGATGGTCAAGGCTACTGTATCGATCACCTTTCTGAATTATCTGAAGAGTCGCTTATGGATATGTGTTGTAATGATCCCTTGGGGAGAGCAATCACATCTCCACACAGCGAGACATTGGCGTTGGATGATCGAGATGAAGAATATGCGAAATTGATGGTGCCACCAGAGAAGCAATGCATGTCGACATCGAAGAAATCGACTTACCGACCACCGTTGATCGACATGCAGAGGCTATCGTCGACTGACAGCGTTCAATGACCGAAGATTAGATTAAGGAGAAAGCACCCAAGAATGAGCTTAAACCGCTCCCAGCTGGACTTAAATATGACTTTCTTCATGAAAAATCCTATACTGTCATCATCAATTCCGACCTGAATTGCGGAGAGCAAGCACTTCTGCTTAACAAGTTGCAAAATTATCGCAAGGCTATCGGATATTCTTTAGATGACATTCAAGGAATTTCTCCTACTATGCATGCATAATATACACCTGGAGGATGAATTGAAACATGTGTTATTTACCCAATATCAGAGAAGATTAAATCCCAACCTGAAAGAAGTAGTCAAAAAGGAGATCATGCAACTTCTGGAAGCAGGTGTTATTTACCCAATATCAGATAGTAACTGGGTCAGTCCAGTTCATGTTGTCCCAAAGAAAGGAGGAATTACAGTGGTGAAAAATGACAAAGACGAACTGGTCCGATGAGAAATGTAACCGGGCACAAAATGTATATCGATTATAGAAGGCTGAATGCTGTCACCCGAAAGGATCAGTTTCCTCTACCCGTTATTGATCAGATGTTAGAGAGGCTAGCATGCCATTAATACTATTTTTTTCTTGATGGGTATTCAGGATTTTTCCATATTTCTTCCCGACAATCAAGAAAAGAACACATTCACCTGTCCTTATGGAACATTCACATACCGCAAAATGCCTTTCGGACCCTGTAACACCCCTGCAACATTCCAAAGATGCATGATGTCTATATTCACTAACATGATCGAAGACTTCATTGAATTTTTCATGGACGATTTCTCAGATTACGGCCCATTCTTCAAAACATGCTTGGATAATCTGTCCAAGGTGTTGGTAAGATGCGAGGAAGAAAATTTAGTCCTAAATTGGAAAAAATGCCATTTTATGGTTAACAGTGGAATCATTTTGGGACATAAAGTTTCAACAGCCGGGATTAAGGTAGACAGAGCCAAATCAAAGAAATGACAGGTTTGCCACCAACCACAAACGTGAAAGACATTAGAAGCTTCTTATGACATGCTGGATTTTATAGAAGATTCATAAAAGATTTTAGCAAGATTGCTAGACCTCTTACAACACTCCTATTTAAGGAAGTGAAGTTTGATTTCACACCCGAATGTCTGAAAACTTTCAAAGAATTCAAATTAGCCCTCATATCTGCTCCGATTGTGCAAGCACTGGATTGGAGTTTACCTTTTGAATTATGTGCGACGCCAGCAATTTCATTGTAGGTGCTTTACACGGACAAAATAAGGACATGAAGCTGCACGCTATATACTACGCTAGTAGGACTCTCGATGATGCACAACGAAATTACGCGACAAAAAAAATTACTAGTTGTAGTGTTCGCTTTCGAAAATTTTCGCTTTTATCTAGTCGGTTCAAAAGTGATCGTCCATATGCAAAACCTAGACTTATAAGATGGATCCTCCTCTTACAAGAATTTCACATAAAAGTCAAAATATAAGAAGGGAGTAGAAAACGGAGTCGAAGACGACATCCATATCGAAGGTTTCCTACCTACAGAAAACGTCTACCAAGCAGAATCAACTTTCATCGGTAATGTGCGATCATCGCATGAAGAAGAATCGATTGATTCCCGCGACCATCGATCGATGACACCTCTAAAATAAAGAATGAGATGATTATTTCACACGATATAAATGTCAAATGCAATCCTTCACTTTCAAACAGTAATACTCCCGAAGGTAGAATTTTAAGTCGGGGGGGGGGGTGTGCTTTAAACACCTCTGATAGACCCTGGTACGCAGATGTAGTAAACTATCTTGCAGCTCACGTAGAACCAGAACTCTTTAAAGATTACCACAAAAAGAAATTTCTGAGAGAAATCCGGAGATATCACTGGGATGAACCCTACCTTTACAAACATTGTTCTGACGACATATACAAACGAGGCATTGCTAAAAGTGAACCCTCAAGTATTTTGTATCATTGTCATGGATTCGATTATGTTGGGCATTTCGCCAGCTTTAAGACAGTGTCTAAAATTCTACAAGCAGACTTTTGGTGGCCAACCATGTTTCGAGATGCTCAAGCCTACATAGCAAAGTGCGACCCCTATCAAAGGAGAGGAAAAATCAGAAAGAGACACGAAATGGAACAGAATGTCATACTTGAAGTTGAAGTGTTTGTTTCCTGAGGCATCGACATTATGGGTCATTTTCCTTCTTCACACGAAAACAAATACAAATTAGTCACTGTAGACTACATATCCAAATGGGTTGAAGCGATAGCCACTCCGAAAATGACGCTGATGTAGTCGTCAATCTTTTCAAAAGTATAATATTTCCTCGATCTGGAGTTCCACGAATCGTAATAAGCGACGGAGGAACCCACTTTATTAACAAATCTTCAAAAAACTACTCAAAAAACATGGAGTTCACCATCGATTAGCAACACCCTATCATTCTCAGACTAGTGGACAAGTATAAGTATCCAACCGTCAAATCAAAGAAATCTTAGATAAGACGGAGGATCAATCCGTAAAGATTGGTCTTTAAAATTGGATGCTGCACTTTGAGCCTACCAAAACGCATTTAAGACACCGTTAGAAACTACCCCATTCCACTTACTCTATGGAAAAGCATGCCATCTCCCAGTTGAGCTAGCGCACAAAGAAGAATTGGCCATTAGAACAACAAATTTTGATGCTAAACCTGCAGCAGAAAGGAGGTTAATCCAATTGGATGAACTAGACGAGATCAAGTATCACGCCTACGAGAACTCAAAATTGTACAAAGAGAGAAATAAAGCCAATCATGACAAGAAAATTATTTCTAGGCATTTTGTACCTAATGACCAAGTACTCTTGTACAACTCTTGGTTGACTCTATTTCCCGGGAAGTTGCATTCTAGGTTGTTAGGACCCTTTACCATGAGAGAAGTTACATCTTATGGAGCAATTTTTCTGATTAACCCGAAAGGGAAGGACTTCACAGTGAATGGGCAGAGAGTAAACAATTACAGGGCTAAAGCTGAAATTCCGCATTCTCAGACCATGCGTCTGGAGATGCCAAATCCAGATTGATAAATTCATTTTTTCTGTCAAGCTTATGACCTTAAACAAGCGCTGAGTGGGAGACTAATTTTAAATATTTAGAAGTTTAAGAGCTTTGTAACAAATTTTGTTAAAAATAAAAATGAATAAAAAATAGAAATAATAATAATAATAAATAAAAAATAATATATATGTATAACAAATATATAATATGCGCACGTGAACTTTTATTTTGAAATAGTAGGCACACAAATGACCATTGATCGACATCCCTATAGGACCATCGATAGATGGAAGAGTGTCGATTCTGTATAAGCTCGAGACGGCCCCTTTTCATAAACACTTTTCATAAACGCCAAAACTATTGCGATTTCTAGAGCCGATCTCTCTCTCAAATTTAGGCTCATTTTGCTCATTCTTGACCCTAACGCACTCGAGTTTTCACCTTCTATTTGTTTAGTTCACTTTGTCCACCGATCTTCGAGGTACGTTCTCTAAATCTCTTAGTTTAGGGAATTTGTAGGGCTTGAGAGAAATATCAAAAATTTTAGGGTTTAGATTGGAATTTAGAACGGTTTTGGGTGATATACTACTAGATTAGGAGTTATCAACTGTTCGTAATTGTAGTTTACATGATTTTTGGTTCGATTGTAGAGTTAAAGATTCCAGTGTTATCGTGACTGACCATCGATCGATACCCGTGAGGGACCATCGATTGATGGTCATGACGATTTTCTTATGATTTCTGATTCTTGTTTATTTTGGTTATTTCAGATGAACGGGAGAAGAGCCAAGGCACGTTTCGACTTCGGTAGCTCCAGTTCAGCACCATCAGGACCCCCGTGTCGTGACCCTTGGCCCAAAGAGGAGAGGGAGTTGATCGACACGTTTGAGCATTACTCTGGTCCTCACACAGCTGTAGCTTTGAGAGAGTGCACCCACATAGCTGTGTTGCAGGACTGGGATGACTACACACTCTCTACTATAACACTTGGCAAGGTGTTTCAATTGAGCCCACTAGGTTCGTCGACAGAGACGTCCTGAAGAAGTTGGGGCTTCGGTCTGATATCAGGGATCTGATGAGAGAGCTGGGGATAGGAACCATGGCTACTAGGCCATATGCACTCTATCCTGACCCGGTCCGACAGTTTATGGACACAGCTCAAGTGATTTACTAAAAATCAAGGGCAAAGAGGGCATCTGAGGCTTATTTGAATTTCATCATAAAGGGCATCAGATACAACATCACCATTCTTGACCTCTGCCAAGTCTACAGGTTTGACAACCCAGAGAACCTCGCCTTCTCCATCCCCTCCTTTCCTGGACAGACCACTTTCTGGGGACTCATAGCCACAGGCCACTTTTACTCCAGCTAAGCCACTCACACCGACATCCACCACCCGTCCCTACGCTACTTTCTGAAGATCGTTGCCAACACTCTGTTGTGTAAGATGAAGCCCCAACAAAATGAGGGTTCAGGAGATCACATTGTTGTACCAGCCAGAAAGAGGATTTGTTGAGATTGATGATGAGGTTGTTCCACCATCAGTGAGCGACCAGAAGGTGAACCTGGGGGATATTTCCCTTGAGCACTTGGTGTCCCTGAAGGGCAAACCTTTGAAGGGATCTAGCCAAAAGAAGGGGACGGAGGGGAGCCTTCTGACACCCATCTTTATACATCTTGGAATCAGCCTTCAGGGAGCCTCTATGGAGATGGAGATAGAGTACATGGATGAGGCTGACTTGACGAGGGCATGGTGGCTGAAGGAAGGATGCTATTTTTCCTTTGTGGATAATGCAGGACATCATATGATAGAGCTTCCAGAGCGCTGTGTGACAGACTTCACCGACGACCCATCACACCTTGAGTTCAGACCGGGCGAGCGCCTCTTGCGCAATGCACTTGTCTGTATACTTGACATTGTGTGTTTATTGTTCTTGCAGGGTAGAAATATCCTAAACAATTAAGTATCAAATTAAACCTTAATCCTAACACACAAAACAATACTCTTGCCAAGAGAGATAAGGTGTAGTACTTAGGGATCGAATCCACAGAGAGTAATGGCACACAATATATTTCTTATTTCTAAAGATTAAGCTAGGTTATTATATATATTGGTAACAAGTAATAAGTTTAAGGAGATATTACTTATGGAAGGTATAGATGCAATATGGAAATTTCCTAATAATGTAAAAATGGAAATATGATAATATGCTAACTAAATGCAAATATGTAAATATGCTAGATCTAGGGTTTTTAGCTTAATGTATTATAGAGAATAGGAAGCACGGAAATGTAAATATTCTACAACTAAAATATTAACTATTCTGACCCTTTTAACTCCAACTTTTGTATGCGAGCAAAAGAATAGACCATCGATCGATGGCTAAGGCCTGATGTCGATCGATGGTGAAATCAGAAGGAAGTGTGAAAGAGATTTAATATTTTCACCAAGATAATTAGACCAGCTCTCGCATGTGCCTAACAACCTAGTTCAATGGAGTCTATTCGGGCACAAAACCTACTCTCGTAGTCGTCTATGTCCTACTTTGGTGATCCTATTTAGCTACTCTAGAATGCAAGCATTAAGCACACCTCAATTGATGGATATTAACTTAACCTAGCAATCCTAATTTTGGGCTAATCCATGATTGTTATTATTCAATCCTAAATCTAGTTGATAACTACTCAGACATAATTAAAGTAAGAACAATAGTCTGAATATAATGCCTAGATAAAATACTGGAGTTCCAATACAAATCTCCCTAAGGAGTATTGAATCTTCTCCTCTAAAAAATCTAAATCTATCTTAGAAAACTCAACCCTCTCCCACACACACCTCTGTGTGAAAATACATAAAACATAAATATAAAGTGTGATTAGTCAATAATAAATCTTGATCATAGTCCCCTTCTTGACTCAATAAAACTTTTGGAAAAACTTATATATATATATATATATATATAGTAAATAGCATCAGCGAACCTCCCCCAGACTTAAATTACATTGTCCCTAGTGTAATCCGTCCCAGATTGGTTAGGAAAAATTAAATCATAAATAAATAGCTTAAGTATAAAACTCGATACCTCTCTCTGTAAGAGAGCGTCGATCGATGGTGGACTGAAATAGTCTGTAAAAATAAAATAAAACTCTAAATAAATAGTAGTATAAGTAAAAAATAAATAAAAACTTACTAAACAGTGGGTTGCCTCCCCCTCAGATATTGGTTATAGTCTTAAGGTCGATGTATTTAACTTTCTGACTAGAATGGAGGTGGATCAACGCTTGGAAAACAAGCGTCTACATCTTCTTTCCTCTTCTGAAACCTTGTACTGACGAAGCGTCTCATTGCTTCATCTCCTCTGGCTTTCTCATTCTTTATGATCTCCTTAGTAACCTCCACTGAATGCATTCTCTTTTGTAGATTCTAGATACTGTGTTGTAGCATTCTAAGTCTGGTAGTTGTAGTCTCGGATATATCCTCCAATTTCTGAGAAATATCGTCTTTCATCAGGCTCTGAGAAAAAGTAATCTCTAATATGTCTTCTAATTGTTTTACGGCTGCAGACTCTTGTCTGTCAAACTCAGTATTGATCGATGGCATGATGCTGTTGACGATCGAAGTCACTTTGTTTGCTCCACTCGCATGTTGTCCTTGAATAGTGTCCAAATCTTGCTTCATCTCATTCATGCGTGTAATCAAACCGGTGAGACACTTGTCTTTAGGATTGTAGAGATCATCAAGTCTGGTAGAAATCATCCAGTGACATTTCTTGAGCTTTGTATATCTCATTCACGATATCGTCAATCTGTGCTCTTCTGTATTTTTCTTGCTTCTTCATGGACATACCGATCTTTGCTGCATGTTCAGGTAGACATATGTAGCTGTACTCAAACATAGTATCTCTTTCTAGAACCGCCCTGATATCTTCTTCTTGTACATTCACAATTCTTCCATCTGTAGCTCGTGCATTGCCGTTCTCATCTATGTAGATGCCATTCTCATATTTCTTCTCCCATTGGAAAATTCTTCTGCCATTGGCGTCATAAGCTCTTTGTCCCTGTTCTACGTGACCGTCTATCAGTAGTGGGTTTGTCCAATTGATTGATTGTGGACTTCCCGAACTCAAAGGATAAGAGGTACAAAACTGGTTCACCCCTTGGAATTGTGTTGATCGATGCATGTCTGCTGTCGTCGATCGATTTTTGATGTTTTTTCACGTTCTCCTGTTCCTCGCTGTCGATCTATGCGTGTAGACGTGCGTCGATCGACGGCTGTTGTCCAAACATAGTTTCTGATCCGTTTGGCATAACAAGGGAATCGGCTACATCCTCCTTAGGGATGTTTAGAATTCTCCCATAGAGATCTCGTGCACGTCCTTCTGTATTTATGAAAATTGCAAACTCATCCGGTCTGAGATAACCATCATCTGCATCTGCTGTTCTTGGCTCTTGTTCTGGATTGCGTTTGATGTCATTTGATGGCCATGATATGCCAGCGATCGATGCTCTATTATCCACTTTTTCATTAAGTACCCAACCAGCTTCTTCCAGTGTCTGGCTGTGAGACTCAATCAGTTCCTCCCCTTTCTAATCTGCATCATATTCTTTGTAAGCTTCACTGTATCCTTGGTAAGCCTGATGGGTGTCGATCGATGGTGTATGGTGACCGTCGATCGATGCTCGATAATTAGACTGGTGGCGTGAAAGGTTTTCAGCTCCATTGGCCATTGCAAGTATATCTGCCACATCTTCCTTCGTGACATGTAGAATTCTGCCATCCATATCTCTTACGTGACCATCTGGATCTCGCATAATACCGAACTCATCTGGTTGTAGATAACCATATTCCCTTTTGCGTTCTGCTGCTGAATCTAGCTCGGTCTCTGCTTCATTCCCAGTACCGATCGATGGTGTATGGTTACCGTTGAACGATGTCAATTTCCCAAGTTGATGGCAAACATAAAAAACACGAGCCTCGTCCATAGCAATCCCTTGGTATTCAATTATTTCTTCGTCGTACTCGAGGTAAGCTGGGTTATAATTGAGATATGCATGGTAGGTGTTGATTGGTCCTGAAGTGTGAGTGTCGATCGATATATAAGGGTGGGTGTCGATCGATTGTTGAACTGCAACCCTGTCGATCGATTGTCTAGGTTGGGTATCGATCGATGATTCTTCTTTCGATTTCTCATTGAACTCATACGCATAAGCATGTGGCCACAAGCTCTGAATAATGACACAATTTATTCAGAGTAGCTTTGTTCTTATTCTTAACAGGTTCATAAAAATATTTTGATCAATTAGAGATAGATACAACCTGCTTAACTTCAAATCACATATAGCTCCCACAGTGGCCATGAATGCTCTCCCAAGTAGTAGCGAAGAGTTCCAATATATCATGATGTCCATCACATGGAAGTCTATTTGGACTAAGGTATTGTTGATCTGCACTAGAAAATCTTTTACCATCCCTCCTGAGTTCACTCTTGAGCAGTCTACGAATGTGAAAGAATAGTCGGAGGGTTCCATTTTAGACTCAGCTCCTCTGCCATAGATTTTGGCATAATGCTCACTGATGATCCAGTGTGACAAAGGGCGTTGGCAAATTCGTTTCCTTTGATGAAGCATGGAACAACGAATTTTCCAGGATCACTATTCTTCTTTAGACAGGTCCTCTGCTTCATCTTCTCTCTGACGTGATTGAACATTATCTCTATATCATCACCTGTCTCCCTTGTTTCCCTGAAAAACATCCATAATAAGCTTCATCAAAAGAAATATCTAGAGGAATTTTAAAAACTCTTCTAGCAAAGCTATCCATCTGCTTATCAGTGTTTTTTTTGTGTTGATGTTTGGGGATCTTTTGCCTCCTCTTTGAGTGTCTCTCATCTTCTCTATCAAGATCCATAGCTTCAGATGTGTATATATTATGTTCTGAAACTGTCACAGTTGGACGCACAATCAAACTTGCATCAAGGTTCGGTAGTTGAACTGGGTTTCTCTCCTGTCGACCGATTCTGATGTCGCACTGTCGATAGATTCTTCTATCTCACTGTCGATCGATTTCACAAGGCTGGTGTCGAGCGACGTTGGTCGATTCACATGAAGCTACTAATTCTGTAGGCTTCACCGTCGATCAATGCACACTGATTGGTGTCGATCGATGCGAATGAGAAGTGCCGAGTGATATGAAATTTCCCACACGAAAATTGCTGCCTTGTGGCTTCTCTCTATTGACTTCCTCCAAGAAATCATCATCAATCAATGGATTGACATGGTGCTTTATTCCAGCCTCTATTTTATCCTTAATCAAGCTCTAATGCCTCCTAATGGTCTCACTTGTTTGCATCACTTGATTCTCCAATTTCTTCACATGGGTGCTGAAGTTTTCAAACTTGGTATTGAGGTTGAGGTACAGATCATCTATCGTTCCATTGAAATCCACAGTCATCTTTTGTTGTCCCTCTAAAAATTTGTCAGCCATTGCTTCAATCTTGCTTTCCTGAGCTTCTGGAGGAGGGTTTTGATAGTAGGAAAATCCATAAGTCATGTTGTTGTTGAAGGGCCTTCGCTGTGAACTCTGATTAAAGTTACTCATTTGACCAGTACCATAGGAGTTCCTATTGAAGCCTGGATTCCCATGTCTCTAGAAACCATTCCCATCAATGTAGTTCACATCCTCTTCTTCAATCTTATATTCTCCAGACTTAATTGCTTATACTTCTGCAAAAGTAACCTGCTTCTTGAGAAATGTCTGAACACTATCCAGGTTTGCCTTGACCTCGTCAATCTGCTCCTTGCTCATAGCTGGAGCTGATTTCCTTCTCTAAAAATCTGTGTTCTTGATACTACTGCTAGTTGCAAGATTCTCAATCAATGTTGTAGCTTCTTCAGGGCTCCTGGTGCTGAAATTCCTCTCACTAGTTGTGTCCAAAACCATCTGATATTGTGATCAGATACCTTTAAAGAAAAATGCTAAGAAGCTGCAGTTCGTTGAATCTGTGATGTGGACTTTCTCTCGGGTATGACTTGAATCTGATCCATGAGTTTCTAAAAGACTCTGAAGGTTCTTGTGAAAAGTAGCAGTCTTGCTCCTTAGATCTTCTGCTCTCGCGTCATCAAAGAAGTTACATAAGAAAGCGTTCTTGATGTAAGTCCAAGATGCTAGAGATCATGGTGGTAGCTTATTAAGCTAATATGAAGATTCTCCAACACGTGAGAACTTGAAGAGCTTATAGAAAAGATAGTCCTCATGGACTCCAGTGGTTTTAATAGCAGTCATCTTCAAATCGCTCCAGATGATCCATAGGGTGCTCATGTCGCAACCCATGGTAAGGCGTCTGCGCTACAAGTCCGAAGAAAGTGGGCTTGATCTCAAAATCGTTTCTCTGAAAAGCTGGAGGACGAATGGCGGATCTGTTTGTATAGAACTGGTCTGGACAGTTGTAATCAGCAGCGTTCTCTGAGCAGCTTGGGCGTTAGCTTCGGGTTGAGCTAATCCAACGTTTGCTTCTGCTTTTACATCAGGGATTACAGCCCCATGATCGTCTATCTTTTGACCGTTGCATTACGCAGATAAGCGTTGATGTCATGGAAGTCTCCATTCTCATTCTGAACCACTACAATAGGCACAACCATCTGAACTCGTCTGCTACCTTTGATCGATGTGGGTGAGATGCTGTCGATCGATGTTGAGTAATCAATGTCGGTCGGTGCTAGAGTTCTGATGTCGGTCGATCCTGTCCGTAAAGAAGCTTCGGTCGACGCTGAGTAGGTACCGTCGATCGATGCTTGTCGTCTTTCTTGGCTGATCGTACGTTCGATTTCATGTGGGTCTGAGAATAGTAATTCTTGACCTTTATTGCTTCTGGTACTCTTTTGCATGCACCTTAAAAACAAAGGAAAAAAAAAATTTAGTAACTTAAAAGTAGAAACAAACCTAGACTAAATCCTAAAAATTGAATCTAATGGCGATCAATACTCCCCGGCAGCGGCGCCAAATTTGACATGGGTGTGTTTATTGTTCTAGCAGGGTATAAATATCCTAAACAATTAACAATCAAATTAACCCTTAATCCTAACACACAGAACAATACTTTTGCCAAGAGAGATCATGTCTAGTACTTAGGGATGAAATCCACAGAGAGCAATGACACACAATAATTTTATTATTTCTAAAGATTAAGCTAGGGGATTATATATATTGGTAACAAGTAATCAGTTAAAGGATATATTCCTTATTGGGAGGTATAGATGCAATATGGAAATATGCTAATAATGTAAATAAGGAAATATGCAAATAAACTAACTAGATGCAAATGTAAATATGCTAGATCTAGGATTTAAACCTCAATGAATTATAGGGACTAAGAAGGACAAATATGTAAATATTCTAGAACTCAAGTATTAACTATTCTGAGCCTTTTAATTCCAAATGTCGTATGCGAGCAAAATGAAAGACCATCGATCGACGGCTAAGCCCTGGTGTCGATCGACGGTGAAAATAGAAGGAAGTGTGAACGAGATTTGATATGTTCACCAAGCTAATTAGACCAGCTCTCGCATGCGCCTAACAACCTAGTTCAATGGAGTCTATTATGGCACAAAACCTACTCTCGTAGTCGTCCATGTCCTACTTACGAGATCCTAGTTAGCTACTCTAGAAAGCAAGCATTAAGCACAACTCAATTGATGGATATAAACTTAACCTAGCAATTATACTTTTGGGTTTACCATGATTGTTATCATTCAACCCTAAATCTAGTTGATAACTACTGATACATAATTATAGTAAGAACAATAGTCTGCATATAATGCATAAATAAAATACTAGGGTTCCAATACAAATCTCCCTAAGGAGTATTGAATCTTCTCCCCTAAAAACTCTAAAGCTATCATAGAAAACTCAACTCTTTCCCACACACACCTCTTTGTGAAAAGACATAAAGCATAAATATAAAACCCTAAAATCTAGGTCAAAACTCGTCCATGGGTAATCTCATAATTTTGTGTATTGTCTCTAACTTTGGCTTGAAAACGGTTGTATGTGGATTGATTATCGATCGATGGCAAGTGTGCAGCATCGATCGATCTTGGTCATGTAACATCGGTCGATGCCAAGGTTGTGTCGTTGATCGACAACAGTCTTGTACTTCGACCCTCCTATTGATTAACTACAGATTATTCTCCTTTAATTGCTCCAAAAGCTCCAAGTATCTTCATATATCTCCTAAACGTAACTGGATCTGTAAAGACCTTAAAACATAGCCTAGACACACATAATAGACCCTAAATAGAGCCTACAACATGGCCTAAAACTGGTAATAAATAGGCTATATCAATACTCCTCTGAGGAGGACCCAGGGCAGCGCACTTACCGGCAGAAGGTTAGCCTGCACTACCACCACCCTCTCTTCCAGCGTAACCACAAATCCCAGAGATCCCCATCCACGATCACAGAGACTTCCATAGATTTGTGGTTTGTGCACTTCACGCCATATGGGGTAGGATAGAGGCGATGTCGAGGTGCCGGTGTTTCAGCTGCCCGCGCACTAGAGCGAGGTCGCCGTCAGCAGCTCCAGCACCACCACGCCAGCCAGACAAAGACACTACCGACGAGGAGTAGCTTACATTTTTATCTCCTCCATTTAATTTCATTTTCAGACTTATGCATGAACTTTTTTTATTTCATTTGTGTTGTTGGACCACCACGCTAATCTCAGACCATTTTAACACTGAGACAGTGTTATTCAAGTTTGGGGAGGTGGTTACTAATACCGTATTTTATTTTTGATGTTTTATTTATTACTAACGATTTAAAAAAAAACTGTTTTACTGAGTCAAAATTAGAAATTAGGTATAGACTATAACTTTTTTTTGGAACAATTTTTTTCATCATTTTCTAGCACCATTCTCAGATTGAATGGAAAAGATAAGTAGATTGATTATCCTGTAACACCCACACTTGCTAAGAACTTCTAAAGGAACCAAAACTAACCTCAAACTTAAGTAACTATATTTTCTTGTTTTGGGGCTTTGTATACATATGATCGGAATCTTCTTGCAAATCTGATAGGTAAAAGTACTTTACTTTATGATCTTCCTCTCACATTTCTTCGGCATCTAAAAAATATATATATACATATAAAGAAAAGATTGAAATGATTTCCTGGAAGATGCAGAGGGGTAGGTAAATTACCTATGACCCCACTATTCTAATTCAGAAAGGAATGATCACACATTGTTGGTAGCGAGGGATAGGTACATTACCGATGACCCACTATTTGCCAACAACTTTGTGGAAAAAAAAATCGAAAATAAGATGGCAAGATGGACTGTATCAGTATCATTTTCCATTGAGTTTGAGATTTAAAAAAATATTCAGAGATAAAAGAAGAGAGAGGAAAAGGATTAGAAAGGTTACTTGTGGTTCAGACACTTGCTTGGGTAAGAATCCATGTGTCCTCTGATCGATACCCCCAAGATAAAGCCTGCACCCTATATTATGTATTTAAATTAGGATAGTAGAGGGTAATCTAGATGTGGTTGCAATAGAAACTTAGGTGAAACAGTGTTCAAAGGAGCTGGTAAGTCATTGTGTTTTCAAACCTTTCGCTGATTCAATCTATGTTTTTCTTGAGGGCAAGCAAAGGATAAGTCTGGGGGAGTTGATATGTCATGGTTTTTACCTGATTTCACCCATGATATATATATATATATATATATATATATATATATATATATATATATATATACATATGTGGTTTAAAGTATTTTATATGCAATTTGTATTATTTTAGAGTCTTTGAAGGTTCATGTACTCATTGGAAGCAACTGGAACTTTTAGATCATTCTGGAGCATTGAAGAATGCTCAGCCGAAAACTTGAAGACAAGATAAAATACGCAGAAACCATTGATCGATGTCTCACCCTGAGCATCGATGGACGGTAAAAACTTCCGCGAGTTAATAGAAGATTTGAAGAAATCCCAAATTCACCTAGAAGTTCCATTATTTGTAAGAAAGTCCCTCCCTGCATTCTAGCATATTTATTAGGTTTCCCAGCTGTTTTGCAAGGACACACTTGTTCTACAACCCTTTTGATACTTGCAACTTTGACGGATACCTTTGGAGAGAGAGATCTATTCTATTCATAGACTAAGATCTTGAACTCCCTTGTTTTCTTATTGGTATTTATATGCTTCAGTTATTCATCATGTTTATCACAATCATGTCTGAGTAGTACATTGTTAGATTTAGGATTCTTCTAGGGTAGTTAATGGTTTGCTGATGTTGTGAATTGTTAGGGTTATTTTAATTAGTTCTTTGTATAAGTACATCTTAATGCTAAATCTGAGTCTGATCACCTAAACCTTAGATTATAGGATGTTGTAGTGCAAACGAGAGCTTGGTTATACCATGAAACATGTCTTAAACAGTCTAAAACTCTAATAACAAACAAGAGTTGAATTAGGAGTTTAGAGAACATATCAAACAAAAAACTCGTATCTGTTTAGAAGTAGCGTCGATCGACAGCACGTAGTGGCCATCGATCGATACTCCGTTAAGAATCACGAGAGTAACTTACCTAAACCTTAGAGTTTGAGTTCAGAACAATGTTTCACTAAAACCCTTAACATTCTATTAGTCGGCATTACCTTGTCTACCTGAGAGTTCTCCTAAGTCTAATCATTCCCACAAATCTGTAAATCACTATTCATCAATTAATACTTTCATTTGGCTTTAATTCAAAACAATAAATCTATTGAGTAGTCTCTGTGGATTCGATCCCTAAGTACTAACTTAACCTCTTATTTGAGAGAGTAAAATGTAGCTCATGGGGTTAATTTAAGAGTGCATAATAAAAACTACATCAAGACCTTATCGTCTAAAATCGAAAGAAGATCGATGTTCTTCATGACCTCACGAAGACGAGCTTCACAGTTAGCATCAACATTCTTTTGCTCCCATTTCTCCTTTAGAGATAGTAAAACATCCAGGTAGCTGTTAGTTAAACCCTTCTTGGCCTCGTAGGACGCTTGGCAGATACCATCCGAGTTCTCCACTAAAGAAGACTCAATCTGTGCTTCCAGAAAAGAGACCCGCTCAACTTCCTCCTTTTCTTCATTACCGACCACCCAAAGTCATCCCTCAAGACAGGTGGCCTGATTCTCAAGCTTTGCAGCCACATTCAGTTGAGTGGCGTTAGCCCGCTCTTGATCCTGATCCAGTTGCAGGCTAAGCTTCAACTCCCTGACGACCTTCTTAATTTTTTTTAAGTTCATGGGAATGGTAACATCCCGCAAATGTTTCTCCAGTGTCGGAGGAAACTCACTATAAGCCTCTATAGACAAAAGGCAGAAGGACGAATAGGAAAAAATACTTATTAAAGTCCAGACCTAAAATGAAGGATTACACAAAACGAATGGCTATACTTTGGCATGAGCAACTGCCATCTTCACGTAAGCGTCACGTTCTGTCATGTTCTGCAGCAAAGGGGGCAGACATCCAGCTGGCTTAAGGTGCCTTACTAAGTGAGCTACACTTTTTGGATCCTCAGTAATAGGACAATATTTGTGATATAACCAATTTATTACCATTTTAGGCTATGTAATAGGCTATATATAGGGTCTATTAAGTGTGCCTAGGCTATGTTTTAAGGTATTTATAGGTCCAGGTACGTTTTGGAGATATATGGAGACACTTGGAGCTTTTCGAGCATTTAGAAGAGAAGAATTTGTAGCTGATCATTTAGAGAGTTGAAGTACAAGGTTGACATTGATCGACGACACAACCTTGGCGTCGACCGATGCTACATGACCAAGGTCGATCGATGTTGCACATTTTGATCGATGTCCAAATCGTAGACAGCAGATATCAAGCCCAAGTTAGAAACAAGACACAAGATTACAAGATTACCCCTGGACGAGTTTTGACCTAGATTTTAAGGTTTTATATTTATAGTTTATGTATTACACCAGAGGGTGGTGTGTGTGCGTGTGTGTGCCAGTGGCAAATTGTGTGCAACATCACTCGATTATAGTTTTAGGATTTATTTAGGGGAGAAGATTCATAACTCCTTAGAGACGGATGTCTTAGATGATGATCCGTACTGGTTCTTGGTAAAGCCTCACCTGTACTTTTGTTTCTAAATGAGATTGGCTTTGTTCAACAATTCTTCAAGGTCCTCATACTCTTGCATCTATAGGCGATCCAGATGCTTACCTTGAATGGGAGAAGAAGATAGAGATGGTTTTTGGATGTCAAAACTATACTGAAGAAAAGAAGGTCTGTCTTGCAGCTAAAGAGTTTTGTGGGTACGCAATAAACTGGTGGGATCAGCTTTGCCAGACTAGGAGACACAATGGTGAGCTACAAGTCACTTCCTAGTTCGAGATGAAAACCATCATGAAGAAGTGGTTTGTACCGACCCATTACCATAGAGGATTCCACCAGAAGCTAAGGAGGCTTACTCAGGGGACTCGAAGTGTTGAGGATTACTATCAAGAACTAGAAATACTAATGATGAAGGCTGGTATGAAAGAGGAGGCTGAGGCTACAATGGCTCATTTCCAAGTAATTTTCATGGAATGGAGGTATCCTAAGTTTCAAACTACCCAAGTTCTCTTATCTCCTTGGACGATCTATGCCAGCTTCTTGATCTTCTCCAGAGGAAGATCCTTGATCCTCAGCTACACGTCTACACCTCCGTGCTTGTATGTTCCTACAACGATGAGCAACATTACCCTAAAAGAAAGCATTATTTCTCATTTGGTTAGCATTAAACACTCTAGTAATTTCCGAGATAAGAGTCTCCATCTGGAGTTGGTTCAGCGGATGGGCAGGTGCTAGTCTCGCACGGTCCTCATTTATGCATTCCTCGTCCACGCCGTTAGCCATTATCTTGAAAATCACTTAACACACACAATACAAGTAAGATAACCCTCTCTCACTCAGTTTTATGGTATGACTCTCAAGATCTCGTTCTTCCTACTCGTTCAGCAATGAGCAAAGCCGGTAATCAACCCAGGACTAGGACCCTACCCAAACCGTTAAGATTGAAAGATTTTTGGTGTCAGACCGTATTAACCACCTGACCGGCTTTCACCTCGGTCAACTGGATTTCTCTTATGTCTTTTCTTTTCTTCTCTCTTTTTTTTTGACTATCGGATGGCCCGGTCTGACTATTACACAAAATTGATAGAAAAGAAAGTGTTTTAGATAGATAGAAGAATAAATACTGTAAAAAAAAACTAAACCCTTCAAGCAGCTCTGATACTAGTTGGAATGATCTTGGTTACTCTCTACCCAATTTCTCTTGAACATCACGCGAAGGCATGGATGATCCTTTGAGCTGTTGACATGGATGTGTTTACTTTTCTAGCAGGGTATAAATATCCTAAACAATTAACTATCAAATTATCCCTTAATCTTAACACACAAAACAATATTCTTACCAAGAGAGATCATGTGTAGTACTTAGGGATCGAATCCACAGAGAACAATGGCACACAATAGATTTCTTATCACTAAAGGTTAAGCTAGGTGATTATATATATTGGTAGCAAGTAATCAGTCTAAGAAAATATTCTTTATTGGAGAGTGTAGATACAATATGAAAATATGCTAATAATGTAATTATGGAATTATGCTAATACTGTAAATATGGAAATATGCTACTAAACTAACTAGATGTAAATGTAAATATGCTAGATCTAGGGCTTCAATTTTAATGAATTATAGGGAATAAGAAGCACGTATATGTAAACATTCTAGAACTTAAATATTAACTATTCTGACCCTTTTAACTCCAACTCTCGTATGCGAGCAAAAGGAAAGACCATCGATCGACGGCTAGGGCCTGGTGTCGATCGATGGTGAAATCAGAAGGAAGTGTGAACGAGATTTGATATGTTCACCAAGCTAATTAAACCAGTCTCGCATGCGCCTAACAACCTAGTTCAATGGACTCTATTCTGGCACAGAACCTACTCTCGTACTCGTCCATGTGATACTTTGAGATCCTAGTTAGCTACTATAGAATGCAAGAATTAAGCACAACTCAATTGATGGATATTAAATTAACCTAGCAATCCTACTTTTGGGCTAATACATGATTGTTATCATTCAACCCTAAATCTAGTTGATAACTACTTAGACATAATCAAATTAAGAATAATAATCTGAATGTAATGCATAGATAAAATATTCGGGTTCCAATACAACTCTCCCTAAGGAGTTATGAATCTTCTCCCTAAACAAAATACTAAAGAACCTAGCACCGTACGTCTCCGTACGTCTGCCTACCTTTTTCTGGTGTCATACATAAAATATAAATATAAAACCTTAAAATTTAGGTCAAAACTCGTCCAGGGGTAAACTTGTAATCTTGTGTCTTGTCTCTAACTTGGGCTTAAAATCAGCTGTCAGCGAATTGGTCATCGATCAATGGAAAGTTGTCAGCATCGATCAATCTTGGTCATATAACATCGGTCGATGTCAAGATAGTGCCGTCGATCGACGGCTGTCTTGTATTTCGAATCTCTCAATGATCAGCTACGGGTTATTCTCCTGTAAATGCTCCAAAAGCTCCAAGTGTCTCCATATATCTCCAAAACGTACCTGGACCTGCAAAAAACTTAATACGTAGCCTAGACACACATAATAGACCCTAAATAGAGCCTATAACATGACCTAAAAATGGTAATAAATAGGCTATATCAGATGTGTAGATGATTCACAACCACAAGTGTAACCTTGTTTACTGGTTGCAAACAGAACTCGTCCGGGAGATTCCTCTTCCTTGTGAACGAGCTTGCTAACGAGATGAACAAGAAGAGAACTCAAGAACTCGAGAGAGAGATTTCTTAAGTAAATACTTAGTTTATTTCTTACTTGAAAATCATCATCATACATAGGTTTATATAAAAATCTCTAGCATAAGTAAAATAGAAAACCTAGTCGACCCCTTTGAGAAAAGGTAACAGCACAACCGACTTTAGCATAAATAGTAAACTTGCAAAACACAAAAAAAAAGGAAATTACTCCTTCTCGACCAAAATGGAAATGTTGAACAAGTGGTTGAGCCTTTTTGGTTCCGTTCGTCTTCTTCATCCCTTTGGTGAATTAGAACCCCCACGGTTTGATTTAGGGCCTTGAACTTCGATCTTGTGGTTGGACTAAAAGAAAAGGAAATTGGGTGGTCCTTCCCATTTTCTTCTCGTCTATCTTATCCTTTTCGGTCTGCGGTAGAGACTTCTTGACCATCCCCGTTTTCTTCTTCTTCCAAATTCTTAAGATATTTTCCATTTAGCTCTTGGGACCTATTGAACGACTAAAGTTTCCTTTATTCTCCAAATGAACGTCGAAGTCTTCTTTCCCTATTTCCAGTTCTATTTCATGATCATCCGGATCACTACAAGCATCTGACCCGTCCATATCAGTTCCCATCGATCCGTCTAACTCTTCTGGTTCGTCCAAGTTTTGAACAAGCTCTGGTTAAGGTGCAAGCCTTTCCATTATCACTCCACTCCTACTATCAGAACACCCCATCAGATACCCATGAGAATAAGATTGAAGCCATGATTGACAAGGTTTTGGAGGGATATATGAAGATGACAGTGGATTTCAATGGACATATTGATGCTTTCTAGGACAACCTCAACACTAAATTTCAAGCTTTCAACACCAATGTGAAGAAGCTAGAGAATCAAGTGGTACAAACCAGTGAAGCTGTAAGGAGACAAGAATCTTTGACAAGAAAATATTGAGGCTGGACAGAAGCATTCCTTTTTATCTCGATCTTCATCATAATCTTGGAAACTCGTCATTTACCTTTTGATTTTACAAGACTTATCTTCTTCTGCGATAAAGATACGCCATCATAACATTGTAAGGCTAAATTTTGTATGGAATCGCAAGTGGATCTTTAGTCGCGTCGAGGCCTCTTTGGGCCGTATTTTGACTTAAACGTTTTAGAACTTCTTCGAAAGAACGTTTAATGATACGACGTCACTTTAGCAAGGAGATTTACACTTCTTGTATAGTTTAGACAACTATGGTGCTGAGTTAACCGTTGCGGTTTATACGAAAAACATGACCTTTGTTCGGGAAAATGACTCTTCGCGGTTTTTATCGCACTGTTCCAACGGTAACTCCGATTGAGACGAAACGAAGAGAATTTCGATCAACATTCGAGAGATAAGAAAATGGGTGTGGTCTCACTCACCATATGTCGATCCAGAATTAGAGAGACTAGGTCTCCATATAGCGACTCGGTCTTTGAAAGGTCAGGTAGCCATATGGCGACCCGGACTGTGTGTGTCTAGGTTGCCATATGGCGATCCGGACTGTGTGGGTCTAGGTCACCATATGGCGACCCACACTGTGTGGGATCTAGGTCTCCATATAGCGACCCGGACTCGGAGAGTCTAGGTCACCATATGGCAACCCGGACTATGTGGGTCTAGGTCGCCATATGGAGACCCGGACTCGGAGTTTCTAGGTCGCCATATGGCGACCCGGACTGTGTTGGTTTAGGTCGCCATATGGAAACCCGGACCTTGCGTGTGTGGGTCGCCATATGGCGACCCGTTCTTTGCAAGTGCAAGTCAACATATGGCGACACGGTTCATTAATGGTTAGGTCGTCGTATGGTGAATTGGGTTTGTACATTTGAGGTCGCCATATGACGACCTAGGTTCGAGGTTTTTTTTGTTTGTTTCCAAGCTACTGTTTTGATAAATTTCTTCTAGAAGTGGTAATCTTAGTCGGTGATTTCGAGATAAACGTTTTTGACCCCAACACATAATTTTACCTATCCATTACTTTATGTATATGATTATGTTCTTCTTAGCTATGTCTTAGTAGTCACCTTGTTAGACGTAGGGTTTATTGATGATTTTGATAAATTAGCCAAACAATATAATTGCTAGGGTGATTATTAGATCTATCATCATAATTGTGCTTATTTCTTGTGTTCTTGAGTAGCTAACTAGAACCCTGATCTTAGGATAATTGACACTGCGAGAGTATGATTGTTACCTGAACAAATCGTGTTGAGCTTAAATTATGAAATACAATCGAGAGAATGGTCTAGTGATTCTATGTGAACCTATCGAATCTGGTTGTTTAAGGCTTGACTAAGAAAGTCATTGATCGATGCCATTTGCATACCATCGTCGATGGTTATTCCGAATTTGCACACAAAAGTTGTAGCTCTGAGCTTAGCCATAGAATAGATATTACTTATGATATATTTACTAATTGAATTTGTTTTCTGTAATTGAAATCCTCTTTTGTGCCATCCATTTTAATTCACTACCTTAAAACTCTAGATCTAGCTATTTTCCTTAATTATTTACAAACCAACTATCTCTCTGTTTACTTGTTCTAAACTCTTATTAATTGCCTAACTTAACTAAGTGGATTATCAAATTTATTGTGTGCCCTCGCTTAGATGTGATAATGTAGAGTCATTAATATCTAGAGTCATTCGAAATGTCTTCAAAAATATTAGATGGGATAATGTAGCCATTTGTCTTCAGAGATTCTTTTTGGGAAAACATATTGATATGGTAAGTTATTGTAAATGAGGATCCTCTTGATCCTATGTTGGCTGGTGCATGGCATGAATTTGTAGAACTCTTATGGATCATTATATGTATTTTGGAAGCCTATTATCGTTTCTAATATCTCATGGTCGTCAGATCTTGGTTTGGGATTGATTGAACCGGTCATCTTTCAGATAAGGCAAATGTATAAATGGTTTGACCGGTTTTGGGAAATAGATCATAACTTCTACTTCCTGTGTCCATTTCTTCTGATTTGGGGCTTTATGGAAATCTAAGAGATACATCATGAATCCCATGATTGATTCTGGAGAATTCCACTTCATGGTTGGGCTGAAATTGTCTTCTAAAATCTGGTAATCGCGGATAGGCAGACTGAAAAACCTCTGGTTTGTAATATACCTAATTCTCTGAACCGATCGTATTTTAGGATGATTTAACTTTTCAATGAAACCCTGTTAAGTTTAGAAGCCATGAAAATTTGTTTCATGGAGAAAGTCCTTCTGGTTAGTAAGATATGGGGTTTTGGATGCACATATATCTGGAATTGCGTCTTTTTCTCTCCTCAGCTTCATGCTCTCTACTATATGTCTCATGATTCCTTCTTCCATAGCCGATGATGACTTGATGTACTCATCATTCCCCCCCCCCCCCCCCCCCCCCTTGAAGAATTTTCGACCTTGAAACTATACAATCTGCACCAATATAAAGCAAGTTAGTTTTCATTATTCTTTGGGAGTCTAGAACCGTACCTCGATTTAGTTGTGGTCTGATGTTGGTCGGAACGTCTGGTGGCTCTTATTTGAGAAGGAATGACATGAGTACTCCTATGTTTTTTTTTCATGTGCTCTGGCTAGTGGTTTTTTATCTGATGGTTTTTCTTGAATCAAGATGTTGCTGGTAGCAACTTCTTGCTCTCTTTTGGTATGAAAACACATTGTGAGTGTTTCTTATCTCTCCTTTTGATCCATTTTTGAGCTCTGACCCGTGATGTTTTATTTCAAGTCTATATGGAATCCAGTGGTTACTGTTCCTTCTTTGAAAATTATGGAAAAAAACAAGTTCATTATAGTTTAACTTGAATCACCGAAACCCGAATACTTGAAACTTTGACTTATTAAAAGATCATTCCAATATTGAGGCATTGCTCTTTCTGATACTTTATATTCCCTGCATAAATATCCTTTAGCAAAGACAAGTGTATGAGACTAGAATTGGAAATTCATGGATCAGACACAACTAGATTATTACTCTCTTTAACCAATTCTGATTTCAAGTTTGGTGATGCAATATCTAGTAATTTCCTTGATGGACAAACCGCAGCAAAGTGTCCTCTTTTATAACATATATAAAATGTCTTTTCTTTGAGAGTCTTGTAGTTAGGGGATTTACATTAGTTCGCTGTTTTTGGTCGCCCTAGTGAGGCTTCACAAATTGGGGTTCTAGCTACAACTTTAGTGTGTTGTTCCTCAATGATCTGCCTTTGTTTTCTTTGGTACTTGTAAAACTCTCTTTCCCCCTGGACATGTACCTTGTACCTTTGTAGATTGCAGTGAACTCTGGTGTGAATGAACTCTTCTCTTGCTGGTTAATCTTCTTCTTCACAGCCTTTGGTTCCTTAGGTTTAACAAATTGGCTTAAGTTTCATAGCTTCCTTAGCTTTTCTCCTGCTGGTAGATGTGTTGCACATAGCATCCCTCAGCTTAGGATCACTAGTCTTCTTGGGTTTAGCCTTTGGGGTTGACTTGACTGCAATGATCAATCGATCTGGGTCAGCATAATTCTCATCTTCAGATTCTTGGTCATCTGAGCATCTTCAACAAACTCCTTATGTCGAAATTTCTTCATCTCTTCCCAGGAATATTTTGGTTGGCCAAACTCACGCTTTAGAGAACTATATTGTTCCCAATGCTTATAAGCATTTTTGGTTAGAGTTTCTTCAGCATATGTGGTCTTCCTCCTCTTTGGAACGTTGTTTGCTTGGAACCAATCCTCCATGTCTTTCTCCCACATGAAGTAGTCTTTTGGACCTTGGTTATAGCCTGAAAACGTGATGTATCTTGGTTCGTACTCATCATCACCCTCTGATGTAACCATGGCCGAGGCAGCTGATCATCAAACAAAAGACAAACCAGGATGGAAGAAAAGCGAGCATACTGAGCTAAATGACCTGGATGAGCTAAGTGACACTACCTTAGAGTTGAATGAGAGTGACACTGAAGCTGTCATGGACCTAGCTGGACAAGTGATTTTTGGCCCAAAAAAAGAAGATGGATCAGATTTGTTTCTCTCAGCCCAAAAGAAGTTCAAACCCAAAGTTAAAGATCCATTATCTCTTTCTGATGAATCAGCACGAAATTCAAGTCCAAGAAACCATTTGGATGTGTTTTGGATCAAGTTTCCCAAGAAGAAGGATTGAAGCCCATGGAGAGTTCATAACAAATTCATTATGGGTTTGTTTCAAGCCAAATTCGACCAGCCCTTTATTCAGTCCATTTCAAGCCCATTCTCACCAAGAATACCAAGAGGGAGTCAGCAAGAAAGTCAAGGTCGTGGTCAGGAAAAGAGACATTCAACAAAAATCTTATTCTGCTCCAAAATCAAGTCTATATTCCTAGTTTCTAAGTTTCTTGTTTTCTGCACTTGTCTTTTGGTTACCACATCTTTTGTAACCTATATAAGTGTAGGCACGACCAGAATAATAGACATTCACCTTTTTTATCAAAATTCTCTCTAAATCTGTGAATCCCTTGTTCATCCATGAACACCGATTGCTAGGAGTTCATTCTCTGCAAGCAAAACTTGTCTTTGATCACAAACAGAGTTCATTCTCTTGATCTTAGACACATCTACACAAGATCTGATCAGTTCATAGATCATTTTTGAAGATCATCCAATCAATCCATCCATCATCATCAAAATCAACTCAGATCTCTCTCAAAACCATCAGATCTTCCTTCAAAAGAATCAGAGACAAAAGGATCTCCTCTCCAGGGATTCATCACGATCTCTTCCAGCCTCACTTAAGGCTTCATTCTCTTCAGTAAAATTTTGATGACTTTCCGGATCATCCCCATAATTTTCTTCAGAATAGCCTAAACTGACTTGAGAATCAGCTTCATCGTGGTGTTCTTCCTCCTGGTCAGAGTATGGTACTTCACACCATGGTTTCTCCTTCATATTCAACTCTTAACGTTTAGGGTCATCACCAAATGTATCTCTTGGTTCAATCTTTGGCATCCAAGTCTCTTGTTCATACTGATCAGACCTAAACTGATATGAGAGTTGGTTTCTTCACTCAGTTCATGTTTCCATGGTTCTGGTTCCTCTTAATATTCATCCTCTACCGCTTCATGGAGACAATACTCTGTTTCTACTCCATAATTATCCTCTTCATGGTTCTGGTAGTGCATTTTTTCTGTTAGGCTGATTTGAGATTCAGCCTCTTCCTGCCATGACTAGTATTTATGGTTGTCGTCTTGGTCAGCGTCTTCTCTAGACCAATCAAAGGAGTTGATCTCATGCTGGTAATGGTCTGGTGGTTCTGGTTCTTTTTCTGATCAAATATCTTCAACAAACTCCTCTTCCTCCGTACTGATTTCTGAATCAGTCTCTCTTTCCCATGAGTTGTTGTCAGATTCTCTACCTCCACTCCAAGAGTGGTTCTCCGCTTCACCCCAATCAATCTCTGAGGTGTTAAGATCACTTTCTCCATCTTCTTCACCCATGGTTGCTTCTTGTTTTTTCCTTGAAAAGAAAGAAAACGATTGAAGTGGAACGCAAACAATAAGGAAACAAGTTTATGGAAAATTCACTTTTTTAGACTATATCAATGCAGCACGAAATAAATAAATTAAGACAAAGCAATAACTTTTTTGTTAATATGGTATGCAAATAATTGAAAACAATTTTTAATACAATTTTAACCGTAATAGGGAACTATATAATGAACTAATGACAAATTCAAATATAGCAAGGAAGCTGGGGGAATTAATACAAAAAACTAGGCTATTCCTTTTTAGTTAATTTTGCGGATCAAACTATTACACAACTTCTTCTTTCTTTTTCTTTTTCTTTTTCTTTTTCTAAAGAACAACAAGAACACAAAAAATCGACATTGGCAGAAAATAAAAACTCAAGCAAATAATAATTTTTATGGTTTTGTGATTGACAAAATGAATCAAAACAACAACAAGAGCATGAACAAAATTTTTGTTGTATTCCTTTTTTCTGGAAATTAAATAACAGGAACAGAAATGCAAGCAAACTAATTTTATAAGTTTTCTGATTTTCTAATAAGAACACTAAAGTAACTAAAATGAAAAACGAAATGGATAGATAAAACCTGATAGATACGATATTTTGAAGCTCTGATACCAGATGATGTGAAATAGTGAATCTCTCCAAATCCTATTCTCAAAATGTGATCAAAAGTGATCCAAATAAGCTATGCGGAAGATGGGTGTTGGTAGAAATGGTGGTGAAGTCTTTGACTGGCTCTCTCAATCCTTGGTGATCCTGACTAGTTTGAATCAACAAAAAATCTTGAATTGTGGATCAACTGGGACAGAAGTAACTCTCTCACTTAAGCAAATAATGACAAGAACACTTAAAGAAACTCAATCTGAAACAAAAAGATTTATGTATTAACTTGTTGAGTGAAAGGTGGTTTTAAAAATGCAAGACCATGATATTATATAATGCTCAGAAACAATAAATCAAAGCAATAATTTAGAAACAAAATCAAAGAACAAAGGAAGTAGCCGTTAGGCCATAAATGGATTGCTTGTGCCGAAATAAGGAAGGTGATGATTCTCTTGAGTCTTGAGAGTTTTGTGGGAAAACTCTGATGTCTTGGAACGTATAGACTCGTTATGAATGTCTTCAGAAAGCTTAGGTCGATACAATGTAGCCATTGGTCTTCAGAGCTTCTATTTGGGGAAACAGACCAATATGGTAAGTTGCTGTAAATGAAGATTCTCCTGATCCTATGTTGGCTGGTGCATGGTGTGAACTTGTACAAATCTTCAAGATAATTGGATATGTCTTCTTGAATCCTTTTTATCGTATTTAACGTCTCCTGGTTGCCAGATATTGGTTTGGGATTGATTGAACCGGCCATCTTCCAGATAAGCAAGTGAAGAACTGGTTTGACCGGTTTTGGGAAATTGATCATAACTTATAATTCCTGTGGAAATTTCTTCTGATTTTGGGTTTTCTGGAAAGCTAAGAGAACCATCATGATGCCCATGATTTATTCTGGAAAAGGCCGCTTCATGGCTGGGCTGAAATTGTCTTCTAAAGGCTGGTACTTGCGGAGAGGCAGACTAAATCTCTGGTTTGTAAAATCCATAACTCTCTGGTCTGAATAACTTTGAGGATGATTCCAGTTGTACATTAAAATTTGTTGAGTTTAGAATCCATGAAAATTGGTTTCATGGAAAATGTTTTTTCTGGTTGGTGACATATGGCGTTTTGGATGCACATATATCCGGATTGGCGTCTTTAGCTTTCCTTAGTTTCATGCTCTCCACTCCATGTCTCATGATTCCTTCCTCCATAGCTGATGATGACTTGATGTCCTTATCAGGTTCCCAAAAGGTTTTCTTTCCTACAGCATCTGGATTAGCCGTCAAGATGGGCCACCATGTATGAAGCGTATGTGGACTACCTGTCAAGGACATGTCGTCGTAGACATATCAACATGGATGAGCCATTTTGAACTAACCATCACAAGTTGACCTCTATGTTCATTTCAAGATGTTAACACGACCAATATGTAGATGAAATATGGTGTGATGATGCGGTAGTTGGGATGCCACATTCAGATTTTTGATGAAAGAAGCATGATGTCGCGATCTACACCTTTAGGCTATCAGTGTGAAGATGAAATCGGTGTGAGGTCTTGTTGACGCGATCGTTGTCGTGCCATGATCATTGTGATGATGCAATCATTTTGTGTGATGAAATGGGCATGGCGACTTGATCTACGTGATGACACGATCAGCATGTTCGCGTGATCATGGTCTTTATATGAACAACATTTTGATGTGATGAAAGTGATGATGTGATCGTGAAGTGATCGTGAAGTGATCGTGAAGCTATGGTCGACGTGAAGCTGTGATAAACATGAAGCCATGATCAAGGTGATGATGTGATACCGTGATCGACGTGATGCCAATTTTGAGTTGCAAATAAAACAAGTTTGATAATGAAAATTAATTAGATAATGTATAATTAAATAATTAACATAAATATGCTGGACCAAAAATTGTTATTAATTAACTCATGTTCTCGTCGAGCCCTTATTACATAGAGTTAGGATGTTTTAAAATTATTTGACATCATATGATGATGCGATAAAATCATAGCAGTAAACTTAGATTTCTTGTAGAAACAAACAACCATAATGTCCACCATAATCCATATATGCATAAATATCAACATTTGCGGTAATTAATTAAATAACTTATATTTTCATGAATATGAATGATGTTAGGCGAAGATGATGTTAGGAGAATCAGGTGATATCTTTGCAAGTTGCTAGGATCACCATTTTCTATCTCCGCCAAGATCGATCTTCTTTGAATGTAGTTCTCCATCTTCTATCTTCAATTGTTCAATATGAAATTCGTGTACTTGATAATAATAAGATTTTGAATGAAAATTTAGAAGAAGTATACCTATTGAAATAAAATCTCAGCGAATGTATATAAAAGAAGTTATAGATTTGGTAAAATTCTGGCTATGTACCCTTTGAATAGGGATATTCAAGCCAATCATATTTCATATACAAAAGTTTAGTTACCGAAATACATTTATGAGACTTCTCGGCTATTTGTAGAAAGCTGTCGAAATGATTGTGGATTATTAATTAGACTTCAGAAGCCTTCTTATTTATTTATTTAAGGTTGACTTAGGTGTGTGATAGACTAAAATTAGATCTTTTTCTACTCGAATCTTACAATGGTTATTGTAATATTTGAGAACCAACTCTAGAGGACCGTTTCTACACTTTGTTCTTATGAGTTTTATATCAAGCCAAGACAAATCGATTAACAGAAAATAAAAGAATCAAAATAATAAGTAACATAAATTGAGTTAGTTTGGTTTTAAGACTATGAAAGATGCTAAGTCTAGGGTGATGGATCAGGTATCAAGGATGGGTTCAAACAATTCTAGAACTCGAATTAAGCATAAAGACTGATCCACTCTCATGATATCTCCCCTTTTATGAAGCGATCTTAACACGTAAACAGTCGTATGGATTAAAACACGATGACAAACATTAACACTCTCAAATTGCCCTAGCATATACTTTCGTTAGTTAGGGACGAGTTACTCATTCATGCTATGTCTAGCAACCTAAAATATTTTTGATGAATAGGTTAAACCTAGAATCATGCACTATGTGATCAGTTAGTGGAAGCCTTAAGTGCAACAAGGAATGAAGACAATCATAGTGATAAACCATATTTTTATTTGGCTCATTAAACACAACACCTTAACACCCTAGACTAAGAAAATCGACTACTCAGCTATTGAGAGAGAAAACAAAAAGATAGATGATTAAGAAAACATGCTGAATCGATTGGAAAATAATAACAATATGGTTCAGTATCTTCTCAAGAGTATCGAGATCATTCTATATTTCAATCTTACAAATCACTAGTCTCTTTTTTCAAATATGTGTTCTACGTAAAAAATGAATTATCTCTCCAAAATAAAATGAAAAAAACACGATATACTGAAAGTCCCAAGTAGCTGTAAAAATAGGGGTAATAGGGAAAATCTTTGATTATTTGGAAGTAAAACTTCCTTAAAAATATCTATCTTAGGAGCGGCTACTCCTTTCTGAAATGGGTGCGCCATTCTGAAATCTCCAGTTTCTACTCTCTTGGCATGCTTCCTTCCAAATGGCCTAAAAACCTACTCCAGACCTGAAATGACTTGTAAAAGACTAAAAAGACTCAATAAAGACTCACATAGAAACATTGTTAGAATGTGCCAAAAGTACAATACATCAATTCCCCCAGACTTAGATCATTGTTTGTCTTCAAACGAATTCAGAACCTAAAGAATGAAAGAAAGGTTTAAAAAATACAGGCTCTCAAATTTCTCAGCAGCCATACTTCACCCACAAATCATAGATCCACAGAACAATAGAAAAGAGCAACATACTCTTACCAAAACCCTATTGACTGCTTTTCAAACATTGCCCAAACATGATATCCCAAACCTGCAAAGTGACACTTTCCAGACAAAACTCCTTACATTTAATTAAGATTGGTGTGAGATTCTTACTACAAGAATCATTCAGGGTAGATGACACTAGGTATAAAACATGATAAGTTGATGGTTGAGCTAGAAGTGTTTAAGAGTTACCATCTCGATGTAGAGGGTGCATGATATCGCTTAAAATTTCAAGAGAGGATAGAACAATTGATGTACACAGCCCCTATTTGTTCAGCTTCCCCTTTACCAACTCTCAAACTCGGCACCCCTTTCTTCTTGTTCATCCAACCAGAGGCACTAGTTGCTTGTTTTTTCTTCTCCTTCTCCTTCATCTTATTTTTGATTTTTTTATGAAGATGTGATGAAAAATGTGGCAATATATATGATTCACGCGCCTCTGATGGTCCTGATTGCACCATTTTCTGAATCCTACTTCTCTTTCCTATTGATAGGTTTTGGAGAGGTCGCTCTGTTTTGGTGCCACCTGCTCCCTTATTCTTATTGATGCATGTAACTAACGAGTGAAGGCTGCGTCGATTTTTGTTCTCTATCTCTTTTGCACATATCTACACATATAACACTAGAAAAAAATTCATGAAGGTGGAATGATATTGCGTTTTACCACAGGTCAATTAACCTAATGTGCACGCTACCAAATCGAATGGTATATCGATGCAACACTTTACGATCGAATCCACAAGGAACTAATGATCTGTAACACTAAGAATACACAAACTTTCTTAATCTAAGCAAATAAAAAGATGGATGATTGTTAACAAACTATGATCCTAGAAATATAAACAAGGTGATCTCAAATCCAATCAAGAAATAAGTGCAAGAAATAATCTTTTAATCAATTATTAAGGATAGATCCATGGGTAAAGATAACCGATATAAGGTGATCAAGGTTCAATATATGATGTTCAAACAAAATAACCAACAAGTCTATAGGTCTAGAACTCATAAAATAGACTAATTCACTTCCATGATAGAAATCCCTTTGTAATCAAGTACTAAACATCAAATGTCTTTGGCTTAATACTATCAAACAAGCATTATGATTAAGTCTATTAACCATCTAGCAATCCTAACATCAAATGTTTTTGGTTATTCAAGTTAGAACAATACTAAGTTCATTCAAGCATTTTAACAAACACCTTTCGGGTATAAAATAGCTTAAGATCTAGATGAGAGTGATCAAGTATAATCTAGCATTAAGAACACTTAGTAAGCATAGAACAATGTTAATCAAGCAAGAGACATTCTAAATCTTCACTTAATCACCCTAATCTACTTAACCCATGAATCATAAGTTTACTATTCAATACTTTCCATGAGAAACCTTAAACCCATATGAGATTCAAGGCAAATCATGTTAATGAGCAAGAAAAACACAATAAAAATGAAGTACTTCCTTCCAATGATCAAAAGGTTCAAGCTTTTACAAGTTTAGACAAAGTTTTGAGAGAAAAAGAGATCCCCTACTGGTTTTGGGGTCTAAAACTATATATAGGAGTCCAAAAAGCGAATCGGATCAACCCAACAAACCCGGGTTGACCCATAAAAAATTGGGTCTTTTTGTCTGTAGCGACCTACTGAAGTCGCTACGGCTTGTTTGCTATGACACTTAGAATATTTCAGCTCCTCAGGATTTGTAGCGACCTCTCATGGTCGCTACGGGTGGTCGCTACAGAACCCGCAGATTCTCCTAGCGACTTCTCATGGTCGCTACGAACAGGTCACTACAACACCTAGGGTGGAAAATCGACTTTTGCCTCAAACATCACTTTTTTGCCTCAAAATGTCTCAAATGCCTCCAAACTCACCAATAAGCATCTCCAACACCTGATATAGACAAATGTAATGGAATGCAACCTAAATATGCCTAAATGATATCCTATATGCTCAAAATGCATCATAAGAGATGACCAAAACCATGCAAATATGTTAGATATCAACTCCCCCAAACTTGTGCTTTACTTGTCCACAAGTAAACTTGTAAGAAAAAGGCGATGAAGAGGTGTGAAGGTTGGAGCTCATTACAAAAATATACTCTTTAAAGCCATAAATGTGATATCCTTACAAAATCATACCAAATAGCAAGAGCAAGACATCTTATAAAACTCTAACTTCTCTAGGCCTATCTCAACTCCTTGATCTTCTACACTTATCGTCAAAACTACACAAACAAGCCAAGCAACCAACTCTCACATTCATTAGACAATAATCAAAAGTGCATTCTTGCAAATGGGCAATCGGTCCTAATAATTTAGCTTGGTGAGAAAAAGGCTTGAAGCTATTGTGAATCAAGAAGGTTATCAAGTTCTTTCACGGTGGTTTACTCTCAAGAACAAGTAGTTCGACATTATGCATAATATATCTAAGAAATAGAACAATTTTTGCGTACAACGCCCAATCCTCATTGTTCTACCCATTTCCTAGACACAAAATAATCTCTACCGATGATTCCCAATGTCAAACTCTCTTTCACTCACCCAAAAACTTCAAAAACATTCTCATCTTTTTCTTTTGCTTAATAGGGATCATTCCACCATTTTCTTAGCTTTAGCTCACACTTTTTTTTATTCCCACTCTTTTGAATATTTTCGTTTCTTTACTTAGGGGATTTCTTATTTTGACACTCTTTGAGCTAATCTTCTTCTTTTTATTTGATCCCTAATATCTTATCTTTTTTTTTATACTCACTTTTCTCTTAACCCTTCAAGATGAAATACTCAATACTCCATTTCAATCCTATGTGCTAGACAATTATGAGATCCTAAAGCTAGCAAGTAATGAGGACCAACCATTGTCATTCCCAATACTCTCAACATTATGCACATATCAAACTTTCAGAAGAGATCTCACTCAACAAATTAGTAAAGCTAGAAAGGAAGGTAGGGTTAAGGGTATGGAGAACCAGCTAAAGGAGAGATGGCCACTTGAGCTGCCAAAGTTTGGTAGAAAGGGATAAGACTAACTCAAGTGTGTGAGGTAACCATGATCAAGCACAACAAAATCCCATAAGCAAGATAGATTAGGTTCATTAACTCAAGTAAAATTAAAGTTGATTGCAAGGACAAGCAAGCTTCATCAGTCAAACAAGTTTCAAAAGGAGTTTTCAAGGCTCGAAGTTTACAAGTCTTTCAAAGGATGCTCTAGCTACTTATTGTGATTAAGAAGGGTATCACATTGAGTTCTTTGCATGAGTTCTTTAAAATATTTTCTCTCAATGCATGAATGCAATCTATATGCTTCTAGACTCAATCTTAAAAATGCAGAAGATGAAACTAGATGCTTCTTTTTGTTGCTTTCAATTTTTATTTTTATTTTTTGGGGGGTTTTATGCAAATAAGTATGTACAATGCAAGGCATGTACAATGCAATGCATGAGACTCATGACAAATAAACAAAACAAAATACATGTGAGATAGTAGACTCTCCCTCAAACTTATTTCACACAGTCCCTTGTGTGAGAGTAAATTTGAAAGAGAGATCACAAGATAAATAAAAGATTAAAGAACTAAATATTTACAAAGGTGGAGATGCACTTACTTGGAGTTAGCTTGATGAGAGATGAGAATGAGGAAGTCTTGTTGTGACTTTGGCAAATTTTCTCATGACCTCTTGAAAAGATTTAGAACTCCTCCAAACTTGTCCCTAAACTTATTCAAACACACTAAAGCAAGATAAAAGATAACGAGAAATATATACAAAGGATAAACATGGGAATGCCTCCCAAGCGCGCTTGTTTTAAGTCTCTAGCTTGACTTGGTGTGCTTGTTAATCATAAGAATCGAAAGGTTGAGCCAATGCACCTTTGATCCTTCTCCTACAAGAAAAAAAACAAAGTGTGCAAAGAAGCACACTACTGTCCATAGAAAATAGACAATTTTTTATCAAAGAGCTTCACTATAGATGTCGCATGAATTATGAAACGCTCCTTGAGGTCCAGAATGGGAATCAAATATATTTGGTGAAAACACAAAGTCAACTACAGGTTCAAATGATGTTTTAACAAAGTAGTCAACTCTATCTCCATCAATCAAATAAAACACAATGTTCTTATTATCATCATCGTTTTTGACAAGGGGGTTTTCTAGCTCAAGCAAAAGTTTATCCACATCAAGTTCATCCCCTAAATCAGCTAGTTCAAGAAAAGTTCTAGGTTCATCAAGCATAAAAAATTCAGTTTCGAGATCAGTTGAAGCACAAAGATAGTTCTTGTCAAAACAAACTTCAAAATGATCTCTAGCAATTTTTTCTACTCTCAAGTCATCTAGTTTTCTAGTTTCACATATCAGATCAAGACATTCATTGATGAGCACATGAGAATTCAAATCAGAGGCAATATCTTCAACACAAGGCAAGCAACTATCCTCAAAATAATGAAGTTCAAAAGTGGAATCGCTTATACCTTCTAGTTGGGTTGGTGGAACCCAATAAAATACCTCTTTGAGCTGATGAGAAATCCTTATCTCAGTGCCTGTGAGCTCTCTCCCTTCTGGTGTTGCCCGATGTTAAATAAGATTCAACCTTAGCATCGCTGCCATGTCAGTCCTTGTCAACATTGGGTTCTTTTTGCAAAGCTCATCTACCTTCACACTCTGTTCTGGTGTGAGTACACTTTCATCAAAGGGTGGCTCCACATATGGCTCATCATCTTCCATGTGATCTTCAAATGTGTCTTCCTCTTCTTGTGGCCAATCAAAGTAGCCTGCAACCATTACTGCAAAGAACAAAAGCTAAAATAAAAGGTTAGTAGCTATACAAAGCAAAACAAAGTATAAGAAAATAAAGCTTAACCTCAAGAAAGTTTGAAAGTCTAATGAAAAATCTACTTAGTTCCCCGGCAACAGCGCCAAATTTGATACTGCGTTTTACCACAGGCCAATTAACCTAATGTGCACACTACCACAATCGAATGGTATATCGATGCAACACTTTAGGATCGAATCCACAAGGAACTAATGATCTGTAACACTAAGAATACACAAACTTTCTTAATCTAAGCAAATAAAAAGATGGATGATTGTTAACAAACTATGATCCTAGAAATATAAACAAGGTGATCTCAAATCCAATCAAGAAATAAGTGCAAGAACTAATCGTTTAATCAATTATTAAGGATAAATCCATGGGTAAAGATAACCGATATAAGGTGATCAAGGTTCAATATAGGATGTTCAAACAAAATAACCAACAAGTTTATAGGTCTAGAACTCATAAAATATACTAATTCACTTCTATGATAGAAATCCCTTTGTAATCAAGTACTAAACATCAAATGTCTTTGGCTTAATACTATCAAACAAGCACTATGATTAAGTCTACTAACCATCTAGCAATCCTAACATCAAATGTCTTTGGTTATTCAAGCTAGACCAATACTAAGTTCATTCAAGCATTTTAACAAACACCTTTCGGGTATAATATAGCATAAGATCTAGATGAGACTGATCATGTCTAATCTAGCATTAAGAACACTTAGTAAGCATAGAACAATGTTAATCAAACAAGAGACATTCTAAATATTCACTTAATCACCCTAATCTACTTAACCAATGAATCACAATTTCACTACTCATTACTTTCCATGAGAAACCTTAAACCCATATGAGATTCAAGGCAAATCATGTTAATGAGCAAGAAAAACACAATAAAAAATGAAGTACTTCCTTCCAATGATCAAAAGGTTCAAGCTTTTACAAGTTTTGACAAAGTTTTGAGAGAAAAAGAGATCCCCTAGGGGTTTTGGGGTCTAAAACTATATATAGGAGTCCAAAAAAACGAGTCGAATCAACCCAACAAACCCGGGTTGACCCATAAAAAATTGGGTCTTTTTGTCTGTAGCGACCTACTGAAGTCGCTACGGCTTGGTCGCTATGACACTTAGAATATTTCAGCTCCTCAGGATATGTAGCGATCTCTCATGGTCGCTACGGGTGGTCACTATGGAACCCGCAGATTCCCCTAGCGACTTCTCCTGGTCGCTACGAACAGGTCGCTACAACACTTAGGCTGGGAATTGCCTCAAACATTACTTTTTTGCCCCAAATGTCTCAAATGCCTCCAAACTCACCAATAAGCATCTCCAACACCTGATATAGACAAATGTAATGGAATGCAACCTAATTGTGCCTAAATGATTTCTTATATGCTCAAAATGCATCATAAGAGATGACCAAAACCATGAAAATATGTAAGATATCATGGAACAATGGTTAATGGTTCAAGGTGGGAAATAGCTAAAGATGAGCTAGCCACTCTGGATCAGCAAGATGGGCAAAAAGAATAAGTAGTCTTGAATGTAATCTCGTTTCCCTGATCTAATGCCTATAACAAGAAGAATTGCAGTGAATATTATCTTCAAGTTAAGTGTTGTTAAGTCTTTCTAGTGTCATCTCGACAAGCCAACACTTTCTGGAGAAAAATGAGTTCCAAATCCAGGGTGTTGCAGATCGTGTGTGTGTCCTTTGTTCACTGCTGATAGTCACTGAATAAGATAGCTTAAAGAGCACGGGTGGTTAAAGATCATCAAAAAATAAGGTCTTCATTTCCAACAAAGTTTTGACTTGATAAAAATATTAAAATGACTCGAGGCTCAAATAAAGACATAAGAGCATACGAGATTAGTAGCACACATATCTCCCCCAGACTTACGTCACACAATCGCCGGTGTGAAAATAAATTCAAGGAAGGCTAAATAACACAGAGCAACAAATGGATAATACAATGGTGAAGATGGGTTTCTCACTCATTTGGTGCTCTCGCTGTCTTACTGTCAAGCATACCTCCTGTTTTTTGATCGTTCCCCTAAGCTCACTGGTGTCCTCTGTCTGCTAGGATGCTTCTCTCTGCTAGGCTGACCCTCTCTGCGTGCTCCTGATGTCGATGCCTGAAAACAGCCACCTACCAGTGTGCGAAGTACCCTCTTCATGAGACTGTTATTCTTGCGCTGTGCATCAATCATCTAGTGTCTATACACAGCTGCATTAGCATCTTCCTCAATGGGACCAAGATTAAACTTGTCTTCAGAAAAGAGGTTTCTGCGTGTGTGATCTGCAGAACCTGAATCATGCATGTGTACATCCTCGTGATGAAAATGAGGCTATAGAGTTTGTGATGAGATTCCTCTAGGATGGGATGCAGAGGTGCTAGCGAGAGGATCGTCACACAAGTACTCTGTTCCTGGAAGGAACATGATGTTTTCAATGTGTGACACATGAGTTATGGTGAGCTGAGGCAGTATGAAGTAGTGGTGGATCTTCTCACTGTCTTGGAAATGGTAAGTCCTCTTGTCCCTCAAAAACTCGAACTGGATCAGATATGGGATAGCAATATACTTGAGCTGAGGTATCATCCTGTAGGGCCTGAGATCTTTTTTTTGTCTTTCTCCGTTGAAACACTCGGCCCTTCTTGTCTGCAAACATCTTGGCTGACAGAAATCCCATGGTCACTTTCAGTTCTCAGGGTGGTCCATAACATTTTTTCTTGTCAACGTTTCTCCCACTCCCACTCCCGCATACAACAACTAAAGTTCGTCTTTCCTGACATTGGAGGTTTATTCCTTTGTGAACAGAAAGTTTCTGTAGACCTTGGCAACAATGCGGAGACAGGGGTTGCGTATGGCTGATTAACTTGCTGTACGTGGCTTGAATTCTCCCGAAGCAATGAGATCCCAAAAGGCAGCAGCTGACGTGAATTTATTGGGCAAGTTGAGCTACTTTAGGTCTGAGTTGAGTTCATAGAGCTGAGAAAAATCATTCGTGGATATCGCATACTTCTTTCCTCCAGCAAAGAAAGTGAATGTCGCTTCATCAAAAGTAAGTTTCCCTGCGTTTTGGTAAACGATATGGGCAGAAGCAAGACATTTCTTTGCCAATTAGGGGAATAGAACCTGAGTGCTGTAAACTATGTTCTGGATGTCGGTCACGGCCAGTAAGTTATCCACATCGTTAGGCTGACAGATGCTTGCAATCGCATGAAGGTTGAGGAACCGATTTGGCGTTATTTCCATGTCTAACAACCCATTGTAGTAGTACGCACCAGATCCCTCCCACTTATCTTCTGAGAGTGCAGGCAACGTGTTGTATTGAAGTGTGAACAGCTCTCCTTCTGCTCGGGTCCAAAGGTAAGTCTCTGATTTTGTGACGTTGGAAGCTTAGGAAGGGATGCTAGTCTTCGATCGCTTGCTTTCAGTATTGGACTTGCGTGTAGACATCTGCAAAATGAACAAACAAGCGAGAAACTCAGTAATGCTCGTTGGGTAACTTTAAAAAGATGGAAGTTCAATTCACCAATCTCATATCAAACACCAATCCCAATCTTTTCTCTAGTTTACCCACATCAAAAACGCAGCAAACAATCCAAAATCAACAACAAAGGTACAATCAAAATACATTTAACCTAAGCTTATCAATCAATTATCATTCAATCAATCCTACTTTAATTTCGTTCCAAACAAAAATCTATGGTCGTTCACTGTTTTAAGGACAAGAATCAGTCAATCAAAGCACAAAACGAAGTCAAGAATTCTAAACCCAAGCCCGGTTGTGATTTGCTTGTGAAGAGAAAGAGCGATTCATTGTCTTAACTTGGCTTCATTGATGAATGCAACTGCAAAAATAGAGAGAGAGATCGGAAAATCTTTCTAGTTAGCACCAAAAATCGCTCAAAACAGTTGAGATGTGAAAAGTATGGTTTAGCAAAAACATGGTAAAAATAACACAGGGGGAGGGGAAGAAGAAGGAAGAAAGAGAAAAATAAAGAGCAAGATGTTGTAAATCTCGTGTCTTGAGGTTGATCTCGAACTAGGTTAGATGAGAGAGAGATAGGCGGCTAGGTTTAGATAGAAATGTGTGTGTAAGACTTGTTCTTATTGTATTGCTTGTATATAACTTAAGTACAATAGGGCCACATATATATATGGCCTCATGGCCGACTTTTCCACATCTTATACTCGATGTGGGACAAGTCTACAAAGGGGAAAATTCGGCCAAGACAAATGGAAAGATGGGCTTGGACTAAAATGGAAAAGCCTTGGTCGGTTGGATAAGGCTGGCACATCCGAGAATCATATGGGCCAATGGTCCAAGTATCGACCAAGAAGATAAGCCCACTTATGTGCATTCCAAAACCATAAGGTTTACAACACTCCCCTTGAATGCCATAACCATCTAGAGTTCGTAATGCGTTTGGTATACTGCCTCGTTAAAACCTCTCTATGGTAAACCCAAAACCCAATGTGGTAAAAAAGGGAAGCCATAGACAGGAAAAAGAGTACAGCCGCATTACTCCCCCTGAAGTGAACATCACTAAAGGTTTTTCAATGATCGCATACCAATCTGGAACATGAGCTTCTTGAGCGTGCAAGTTGGTAATGCCTTGGTGAAGAGGTCGGCTGAGTTCTCACTTGATCTGATTTGGAGTACCTTGACCTCTCCTTCTTTCTGTAGATCATGGGTGAAGAAGAACTTGGGGAAAACATGCTTAGTCTTGTCACCCTTTATGTATCCATCCTTGAGTTGGGTTATGCAGGCCGCATTAACCGTTTCAGAGTTCGTAGTGTGCTTCATGTTGCCTCGTTAAAACCTTTACCAGGAAAAACCCAGTGGGACAAAACCAAGGTGAAGGAAAGAGTACAACACACACTACTCCCCTGATGAATACATCACTAAAGATTTCTTTGTATAAGTTTCTGAATATTGCTTTAGTGAGTTGGGAGTGCTTGTGCTTCTTTCTCTTAGAATTTTGTATGAGAAGAACACTTGGACGGACTGTGCCTTTATTGCCGTCCATCTCATAATCTAGTCGATCATTATGATCCTTGACTAGAAACATATAGACATGGACACTCTTCACATGGATGTGTCCTTTTGTCATCGTCTGCCTTACTTGGTCGGACCTCGACCACAAAACTAATGGGTCGTCACATGGTCATACTACGACCTGGTCATTATGGACATATGATATTTCAGTACCATCGACCATGTTCTAATCTGGTCGATCCATATTGTGTCATAGACTTTGTCTATACATGTCCATAATTCTTCTCATGAGTGTCTAAGATCATGACTTGATCAATGATCATTACTGCAATGAGTTTTACATACTCATTAGACTTTGGTTCTATAACCAAATACACTCATAGGACCTTATTCATAGCAATCAAATTTCTTGCCTTTGGAAATGCCATATATACTATATCTTAGTGGCGTTCCATGACCCTTTTTGGATTCAAATATATATTAGGCCATGGACCTTATTCACACACGCACACAACTTTTCCATGGACGTCTAAGATGTTGTTGGTGTGTTGCTATCAACCTTTACCGTAGACCATCTAATACTTTTAGATGCATTAGGTCATAGACCTTCGATCAAACACATGGTGATTGGTACTTCTTTCTTACGGCCATATATGTATATGCAGCCCCATGTGCCACATTCATATGGACCTTTATACGTCCTTATGGGCTTGCCATATGATAGCTGATCCTTCTAAGATCTAATAGATAATCTATATCAACCAATGACTTTTCTTTAGGCTGGTTCCGAACACAAGGGATTTAACTTCTTTATAAGTATGTATGGACTGAATTGGATTGTTCTTAGAAAACTCCTTTACTAAGTATTACTTAGTCTATCATACTATATGCAGCTGCTTAGCGTTTCAGTCCATGAACAGCTTAGGAACAATGCTGTTCTTTGAGAATTTCTTTTCTCATCTTTATAGTACCTTTAATACCTTTATCCAGTGATTAATATATTGCTTGCTTACTACTCTATCTTACTTATGACAAGACCTTTGTCAAGATAGAATCTGTGTAGTAGCATCCACCGCAGATCTTATATTTTATAATATGTTCCTTGGTCTCTGTAAGTAATCTTGTGTAATCAGCTACGTTCAAATGCTGTAAGTAGGAACATGCACGTCTTAGACCACGTGACCATGTCCTTTATCTCACGGTTTTCTTTTACTCACACGACCCCATTTACTGGTTTATCGGATGGCGTTCTATGGACAATACGTCCATCTCATTTATAGGTTCATTAAACCTTTTAAACCCCACGTTTTCTTATATTTATGAGTACTCTTACGTGGGTTCATGATCCTCGTATTATATTTTTGAACTCAAGTGCTACAATCTTTTATGAGCTCTTATATCATTGGTGTTAACACTCTTATGCAGTTCCATAATATTCCAGACATGATAATAGATTAGAGATCTATTTTATCCAGGACCTTTACTACCTTGTAGTTTGGCGTCCCAAACTACATGGTCTGGTACCTTAAATGTTTGGCTGGCCAGCCTTATCTTTCTATCTGGACTGGTTTCCTTTGAACTCGGATTTGTATTATTTTATGCACCTTTCATTTCTTTCCGAGGTTCTTTATCTTTTGGAACTTATTGGTCTATCTTGTATAGACTCTGTAGCAACTTGATTGTGTCTCTTCTAGGACAACAAATTCATTGGTGCAAGCTGGTATGATTTTTCGGGTCAATGTGTATGGCATCTAGTTCTGCTAGCTTTTATTTGGACGTCTTATATTAGTCCGAGGATCTTGCCAAGACAATGATGGTTGATATCATTCTCATTTTCTTTAATCTTTTACCAGCTTATAGCTTTCTCCTTTTAATGTTGGAGGGTCGGATTCATTACTCATGCAATCCGTGAACCTGGCCACTTAATTTGATCACCCATTTTGGCTCAAGGTTTCTTAAATATTCGTGGGAGAAAGTCATACTCCTATCCAACATATATTCTCATTCTCAATCCTCTTCTGAGGTTCCATCTTAAGTGGCACATATGTCTGTGGTGAAATATTCAGATTCTCTTAAGATGGTATATGTCTGGTTTATGACCCTTAATCTGAGATGAGAATATCTATGCTCACTTATATGGCCTGATGCATATCATCTTTACACATGTATATTCATGATGTCCTTAAGCATTAGGCTGGACGTGGATGATGTACCACCGAGAGAGTTTGAAAACTCTAAGCCGTTTATAGCATGGTTATATACCATGGTACACAAATTTGTAGTATGTTTATGGACTACGGGATTTGTCTTCACTCCCCCTCATGAACATACTTATAATTCCGTGATGCTTAGGACAATAAAGCCTAATGAGTTTCCCTTGTGTACATGTTACACAACGTGAGATTTTACGGGATAACTCTTTGTGCCTTTACAATATCAAGTTTGCATCAAGTTTGGACTCGGATGGCTAATCCGGTCATGCCATTAAGTGTAATTTCGTGTGGTACACCAATCTGGTTACCATGGCTCTTTGCCACTTATCATACTGATCCTTAGCATAGCTTAGATCAGAGTATATAGGTATAGTCTTTGACCACTTTTCTTATAAGGCTTTAGGCTGTTTATAATCTTAAAGGAACTTTTGTTTCCTTTGTCCATTGTTTCAATGTGAAACCATTCATACTTAAGTATATAACTCAATGGGTCTTTCATTTGGGTGAATGTCTTTTGTTATTTTGTGGTCTTATAATATTGACTATCCTTATGTTGTCATTTAATCAATCACTTTATAAAATAAAACACTTAGAAATATAAAAGCCTAAACACCAAAGCATCACTTTATTCTACTTGGTTATCCTTCAGCATATCTGAAGTTTCATGAGCCATGGGATCGTCTTTGCTATCATCAATTTCGTGACCCATAAGGTCATTTTGGTTGTGATCAAAGTCACCCTCATCATCCTGATACATCATATGAGCTTCTGGATTCTTGCCTTTGAGACTCTCTTGATAGAGGTCGACCAGATGCTTAGGTGTTGGGCAATTCTTTACCCAATGGTTTTTCATTCCGCATCAATGGCAAGGTGAAGTTCCAGGATTCTGTAGCCTTGAAGATGTCCCATTGCCTTTGCCTCTACCTCGTCCACTGGTGCGGATCATCGACCATCCGCGATCTAGACGTACCGTGTACGCATCATCGATCGTTGCGGATCACGGTCTAGCCGTACCTGATGGTACGCATTATTGACCTTCACGGATCGTGGTCTATATGTATGATGCGGATCATCGACCATCCGTGTTCGTGATCTGGTCGCGGGTCGTGGTCTATACGGATCATCGCGGGTTGTACCGCATGGTACGTAACTGGTCGTACCGCTTGGTACGTGCCATCTATAATCCGTGTCCGTGATCTGTTTGTACCGTATGGTACGTACCATCGACCATCCGCGGTTCGTGGTCTAGCATCATCGACCATTTTCTAGGTCTAGCATCATCGACCATTTTCTAGGTCTAGCATCATCGACCAATGCATGTAATTCCATGCAAAAACAAACTTTCCTTATTCATTCTAGGGTTTTAGGATTTAGATCTTATGTTTTTAGAAATTTGGAAAATTTCCTAAACCAAGATGGATTAGGTTTTCCTTTTAGATAAGTTTTCCTTTTCCTAAACCAATATGAATTAGGTTTTCCTTTTTTTCAGATAGGTTTTCCTTTTCTTTTAGGTTTAGGGATTTCCTTTTAGATTAGAGTTTCCTTTTAGTATTTTCCTTTTAGGTTAGGTTTTCTTTTTTAGATTTGGAAATTGCCTAAATCGGATTGATTTAGGTTTTTCTTTTTGGATTAGGGTTTTAGAAGTTTCGATTGTCTAGCAACCTAACAATGAACATCTAGCAACCTAATGGTTCGATTTCAATCTTTAACAATTACAAAGTTCAAAAATCAAACCGCAAAGAACCTCAACATGAACCTTTCAAATCGGATCTAAACTTTTAGGTTTAAAATCGGATGTACCTCAAGATTAAGTTTGATAACTTACCTTAATCCTTGTCGATTTGCTCCTTGGCTTCCTCTTAGGAAACTTTGAATAATCAATCAAAGAAAGATTCAAAGTAGATTAGACTTTAGATTTAAGAATCAATCAATCTAAAATTAAGAGAGAGAGAGAGGTTCGGCGATTATGGTTTCCGGGTGGTGTTGGAGTTGTTCCGGCTTTGAGGCTTTGAACTTGGACTTGAGATGGTTGAGCTTAGAGCTTGATCGTGCTGATAACGTGTTGTAAATCTCGTGTCTTTGTAGAGGTTGATCTCGAACTAGGTTAGATGAGAGAGAGATAGGCGGCTAGGTTTAGATAGGAATGTGTGTGTAAGACTTGTTCTTATTGTATTGCTTGTATATAACTTAAGTACAATAGGGCCACATATATATATGGCCTCATGGCCGAATTTCCCACATCTTATACTCGATGTGGGACACACAAGAATTTTTTTTAGGGTCAAAATACTTACCTGATTGGAGAGGGTCCTCCGAAAAATTCTAGGCTGCTTCATTTCCGTATCTTTACCTGGATCGGCCGCTCCTTTCATAGGGAAGGATGCCCCATTTCTTCAACCCAAATACTTCTGAAGTATCTCAAATTTTCTGCTTTTTTACCTCATACTCAAGAAACTGAAAACTAAAAATAAGCAGAACTCAAATCCTAATGATATTTACACTCACCAGTGGGTTGCCTCCCACCAAGTGCTTGGTTTAAGTCAATAGCTTGACTTGGCTAGCTGATTAGGCTAGAGCAGGATCACCTAAATTTCTTCACCTTCTGCGATAGCTGTGTCAGCAAGATAGGGCTTCAATCACTGACCATTTACAAAACTCTCCTCCTTTTTCGTCGAGCAACACAACAGCTTCATAAGGTTGAACTTACTTGATGATAGAAGGTCCAGACCACCTCGATCTCAACTTGCCTTGGATCAGCTTCAACTGAGAATTAAAGAGCGGAACTTGATCATTCGGTTCAAAGCTTATGCTAATGATCCTCTTGTCATGGTATGCTTTCCTCTTCTCTTTATAGATTTTTGAGTTTTCGTAGGCAAGATGCCTAATCGATTACAACTCATGGAGCTGAATGGATTGCCTCTCAAAGGCTGTTTTGACATCGAACTTCAGCTGCTTGACCGCCCATGATGTCTTGTATTCTAGTTCCACATGAAGTTGAAAAGCTTTACCATAACCCAAGTGATAAGGAGTTGTTCTAATCGGTCTTTTATAGGCCGGTTATCCATAAGCGTATCATCAAGATTCAAAGGGCAGTCCTTTTGCGTGGTCCTAACAGTCTTCTGGAGGATATTCTTGATTTCTCATTTAGACACTTCAACCTGACCACTTATTTGAGGATGTAGGGGGTTGAAACCTTGTTTTTAACACCACTCTTCTTCAACAATCCTTCAAAAATCTTGTCTGTGAAGTGACTGCCTCCACCGCTAATCACCACTCTAAGTACTCCAAACATTGGAAACATGATCGATTTGAAAATATTTACCACCACTCTAGCATCTTTTGTGTGAGGATTGCCAGTGCCTCAAACAACTTGGACACATAATCGACTTCAACTAAGATGTACTCATTCTTGAATGATGGTGGAAAAGGTCCCATGAAGTCTATTCCCCAAAAACCAAAAACTTCAGTTTCCAAGCTAAAGTTTTGTGGCATTCCATTCCTCCTACTGATATTCCATTGTCTCTGATATTCTTTTTTCTCTTCTTCCAATTCTTCCACTTCTTTCCCCTAGACTTTTCTGATCTCTTGTTGTTGCCTGCATCGAAAATATTTTGACACACTTCAAACTTCTTCTGCTCTTATACGCAAGGGGTGTTGATCGACACTGCAGCGGTGGTGTCGATCGACACTCATTTGTGGTCTCGATCGACACTCCAACGGTGGTGTTGATCGACACTCAGTGGTGGTGTCGATCGACACTCCAATGGTGGTGTCAATTGATATTGCTTATGTTGGGCCTTTGTCGACGTCACTTCTAAATCTCAACCCTCTGTGAGCAGCTGCTTCATACATATGATCATCAAATACCCCATTGTAGAAAACCATATGAAAACTTCTATCTAGCTGGATCTAAAATTCAAAGTCAAAGACAACTCATGGAACCACTAACTTCACAGGGTCATGAACCCTTTTCACTCATTTGTGATGACCGGCAGCCTCTGCTATGCAGATATGTGGTAGTGGATGTTATGGGAAAGCAAGGTGAGACCTAAGACTTGTGTGTTCTCTCCTTGATCGATTCCAGCTGAACTGTGTCTCCTGGCAGCTCGTCCAACGATGGTTGTCGATCGATGTCGGGTCGGCGGTCTCGATCGATAGCACCAGGTGGGTATCATTAGGCGGTGTCGTTCAATCTTAGCCTTTAGTGAAGTCTCCAAATCTTTTTCCAAAGTGTGTTGATCGTCATCAAGATTCATCTCCAAGTCCTGACCCAAAATTTAAGGCTGTTTTTGATCCTATAGCTCCAAGAAATCCTCTATAATTGACTTATCAAACTTCAGTGTTCAGTCCGCAATGTTGGGAGAGCAACTCAATCTTTTTGTGCCTTCAAGAGGTATTGACTGACAACAGGAATCTGTGGCTATTGATGTTGAGGTGGTGGTGTTGATAGATGCTGAAGTCGAGTCACCAGTTCCAGCTTCGTCCACTCTACTCGGCTCTTTATATCCATGTTGTTCATCAATCCTTGCCATAGCGTACTCGAACAGCTGTCTTGGAATCTGATCTTCCCTTTTTATATACCAATGTTCCATGAGCCTGTCCAACTTATCATTTCTATACCTTTCTCGAGCTGCTGCAGCATCATCAAGAAATTTGTAGAGCAAGACTCTTTCAATGTCCTCAAATCTGGTTAGAGGTCCCAGCTGCAGTTGACTGAACCAGCTGAATGCTTCCCCAAAGAGAGAGTACGGTAAAATCTTGCAAACCATGTTGTATTCAGATATTTTGTGCTGCTCGTTACTTGAGACTAGATCCTCGAGCTCTTCGATGTGTTTCTTGGGATCTTCGTGAGGCAAACCCTGAAAAAGGTCTTTAGATACCTAATCATACCATTCACGGCTCATCTTGAAGTCATTCATCTCAGCAACAACAATTACATCAGGGATCACAGCACCCTATGCATTAATCAATTGTCATGTATTGTTGTGAGGACGACCTTCTTCGTCTCGTAAGATCCCATTATCAGCAAACTCAAGTAGCAGCACTTTGATCTCCTCTGCCTTCCTGCAACTAATTTCATTCGATATTGAGGAGTTGGTGTTGATCGATGCTTGGTTCACGCTGTCGGTCGCTGCTGCTTGGAGGGTGTTGACCATACTTCCCTCATAGACTTACGGATCGTGCGTGAATCAGCAGGCTCCTTATTTGAAGAACCCAAAAAACCTATTCTCATTACTTCCTGGTACTAAGATATATGTACCCGAAACAAAAGAAATTATTTTATGTAAGTAAATTAAAATAGAAAAAGAAAACCTAGAAAAAACTTGCAAAAGATATCTAATGGTAATCCTTGCTCCCTGGCAACGGCGCCAAATTTGATACGTGCTCAAATTACCTAGAGCTACTAATTATTCTCTCAAATAAAATGTTCAGTTGTAGTACTTAGGGTTCGAATCTACAGAGATCAAGGGTACACAATTGATTTTATAATCGACTTAGTTATGCTAGGAAATTCATAAAACTTTAGAATAGGTAACACAAAGATTGTTGGTTTGTAAAATAATAAGGAACCTAGCTAGATCTAGGGTTTTCAAGTAGTGAATTATAATGGATAGAAGCCAGGGGGTTTTCAATTATAGAGCATGAATTCAATTAGTAAAGATATCATTAGTAATATATATCTAATGGCGATCCTTTGACCCAGCAACGGCACCAAATTTGATACGTGCTCAAATTACCTAGAGCTACTAATTATTCTCTCAAATAAGAGGTTCGGTTGTAGTACTTAGGGTTCGAATCCACATAGATCGAGGGCACACAATAGATTTAATAATCGACTTAGTTATGCTAGGCAATTAATAAAACTTTAGAATAAGTAACAGAGAGATTGTTGGTTTGTAAAATAGTAAGGAAAATAGCTAGATCTAGGATATTCAGGTAGTGAATTGTAATGGATAGAAGCCAAGGGGTTTTCAATTATAGAGCATGAATTCAATTAGTAAAGATATCATTAGTAATATATATCCTATGGCTAAGACCAAAGTGTACAACTTTCGTGTGCAAATTCTGAATGACCGTCGAGTGATGGTATGCAAACGACATCGATCGATGGATTTCTTAGTCAAGCATTAAACGTTCAGATTCGATATGTTCACTTACAATTACTAGACTATTCTCTCGATTGTACCTAGTAATTTAAGCTCAACAGAATATTGTTCATGTAATGATCGTACTCTCGCAGTGTCAATCATCTTAAGATTAAGGTTCTGGTTAACTACTCAAGAACACAAGCAGTAAGTACAATCCTGATGATAGATCTAATAATCACCCTAGCAATTCTATTTTTTGGCTAATTCATCAAAACAATTAAAAACCCTAAATCTAACCAGGTAATCTACTCAGACATGATAGTTGTCACATTAATCATAGATTAAGTAAAATAATAATAAAAAAGTGGAGTTCGAAGAGGACTCTGAAGGAGTTCCTCTCTTCTCTCCAACCCTAAAACTAAGAACAATGAATAGAAAAAATCGTAGCCGTCAACAATGGATTAGAAAACATAAATATAGGGCTTAAACTCATCGAGGAGTATTCTGGTAAGTTTTGGTGACTTCTGGCAGCCACCAGTCCCGTGCATACCCACAAAGTCCAATGGAAGCCAAAAAAAAAAATGATCTCTGTGGGAACCAAAATTTACAACGTCGATTTCCGTAAACTTAGGAAGTCAAGAAACCCTAACTTTCCCAGGAGATCCCGAAAAATCTGCTTTAAACCAAACGCCACACAACCAAGCAAGTTTAAGAAAAAGATTGACGGTAAAAATATGATAAGTAAATTCCGAAAGAGAAAGAGAGCAAAGAGGTTCTTATTCCGTATTTTCGTAAGAGCTTTCGTACAAGAAGGTACCGAGCCTTGGCTACAAAAGCTGTTGGCGAGATCCTTAACTCTAGCAACCTGACTACGAAAAACCTAATCGAAACGCAGCTCGATAACAAAACGAAAGTAATTTCCTATTGCTCTAATTTGCTTTGAATTATTAAAAAATCCTCCTTTGTCTCACGCCGTCGTCTTCTCTTATATACTCCTTTTCAAGGCGGTTTTGTGTTTCCTTTCCTGCCCCTGGCCGAGTTTATCACTTCGAGAATATTCCCTTTTTTATCTCCATCTTCGTCATTATCTTGGAAACTTGACATTTATCTTCCGATTCCGCGAGATTCATCTTCTTCTGTAAGTAAAGATACACCGTCATAACATTACCGGGCCTGATTTCGTATGAAATCGCAAGTGGGTCTTTAGCCGCGTTGTGGGCCTCTTTGGACCGCGTTTCGACTTAAACGTTCTTACAATCTCTTTGAAAGAGTGTTTAATGATACGATGTCACTTTATCTAGGAAGTTCACATTCTCGTATAGTTTAGACAACTGTGGTGTTGTTAAGTTAACCGTTGTCGTTTATACGATAAACATAAACTTCATCCGAGAAAACGAGTCTTCACGGTTTTAATCATAAAATTATGATGATAATTCTGATCAAGACGAAACGAGGAGTATTTCGATCGAGAGTCGAGAGAGAACCCAAGGGTGTGGTCTCACTCGCCATATGGCGACCTAGGAGCTGTACTTGACAACCCTGGATTTGTTTGGTGATCCTTACTCGTTTTATCCGTAAAACCTCAACAGAAACTCTGATTGAAACAAAAAGAATACGGCGAAGAGACACAGCTCGCCATATATCGACTTAGCCTAAGAAAGTCCAGGTCGCCATATCGCGACCTGAATTTGGAGTGGTCTGATTGCCATATGGCGACCCAGACTTGGTGATCCAGACTTGGTGATCCAGAATTAGAAAGGTCAGGTCGCCATAAGACAATCCAGACTTGGACAGGTCAGGTCGCCATGGCGACATATACTGGTCAAGGTCAGGTCACCATATGGCGACACGAACTCGGAGAATTAGGTCGCCATATGGTGACCCAGACTAGTTGAAGTCAGGTCGCCATATGGCGACCCGGACTGGATGAAGTCAGTAATCATATGGCGACCTGGACTGTGTGGAGTCAGGTCACCATATGGCGACCCAGACTTGGCGAGCCCAAGTCGCCATATGGCGACTTGGACTTGGCAAGCCTAGGTGTCCATATGGAAACTCAGACTGTGTGGAGTCATGTCTCCATATGGCGACCCAGACTGTGTGGAGTCAGGTCACCATATGGCGACCCGGACTTGGCTATCCCTTATCGCCATATGGCGACCCAGACTGTGTGGGTTTAGGATGTCGTATTGCCACACATGCATTGCTTGTGTAGGTCGCCATATGGAGCCTCGAGTTCAGTCTGTGTGGGTCAACATCTGGCGACACGGGTTCAGTGTCTTTCTCCTGGCGGCTCGATTATTCTTTTGGACAGTCTTGTGAACCAGAAACTTCGAAAGACACATTTTCCGAGAACTTGAGCCATTGATTTCGTCATGATCGATTTTAACCCCAACAGTTAGGCCGTAGGCGTTTTACCGTGAGGCTCTAGCGGGCGGTTAAGATGGTCGTGCAAGTTAGACGATATCATCGGCCGAAAGTTTGAGGATGAATAGTAAAGATTTTTGCCTATAAGAAGGTTGAGTAAGTGTTGACAATTTTAATTACTTGCTCACTTTTTCCAAAGAACACTATCCAAGGTATAATTTATTCTCTCTCTTTCTCTCCCATTGGTTTTTCCTTTTTTAATTTTACTCTTAAAGTATTTTCTTCAAAAAGGAGGGGTTCCAAGAGAGCCGAGCCTCATCATATTAATCATGATGATAACCGTGATGACGTGAAGGTCGTTCTGAAACCTGAGTTTATCACGCACTCAGTCAACCCTGCCGAGGCTGAGGCCTATTGGGTCGCCTTGTACGAAAGTTTGACTCCCCACAGGAAGTGCAGTTTCCTAGCATGCCTCCCCGCAGAAGGGATCGAAAGCTTCCGAGCAAGAGTTCATATCCATTCCTCGACATTGTTCGAGAATTTGGTCGTGTTCTAGAAAACGTGGAGTTCTGGATCCCAGGACATGGTGAAAAGGTCGATGAACCCCCGGCGGGTTATTTTACTTGTTATGAGGCACACATTGTGCGTTGCCGTTTATGGTTCCCTATCAGAGAGATTGTCGTTCGGACCTTGAACCGTTTCAAGTTGGTGATCGGCCAAATAAATCTTACGGGTCTTCAGCACATCCTTGAAATTATGGTCTTTAGTTACGTGCATGGGGTGTCTCTTAGCGTTGACCATTTTGAGGCCATTGGCGCTAACGGGCGGGAAGTAATGCATTACGCCTTGCTCATACATGTCGATTTAAAGGAGATGATCTCGAATGGTCACGCGTGGGAGAAATGCTTATTCTTTGTCCGCATTGACAGTGCATCGGTCGACGAGATCTGCATTCCTGACTTCGGAAATGAATGGGGTCGTTATGGTACTGACCGGATACATGCATGTTTTTGTTCTGACGATATCTAACTCTTGAGTCCTTTGTTTTTGCAGAGACCAACCCATTACCACCATTCCCGGACGTGATTGCTAGGAGGGATCTTCTTCGGACCGGTTCATTTTTTGGAGTTCCTTCACCCCGAAGCAGGTTCGCAAGGGGATGCAATATCACCACACGCGAGCCCGTCCTGAAGTGGTCGTGGACAAAGGATCCTATTTGGAAATTCACTAGTTCGTGTCGAGGGACGTTGCAGTGTCTCGAGAGAATGTGGGGGTTTCCAAGGGCAAAGGGATTGATTTATGCGACGCTGAATTCATTTCGGATGATCTCCCTTTGCCTGTATTGCCTTTCAACTTTGCCCCGGGTGACGGGAGAGGCGTCAGTGACTTTCCCCTGCCGAATTGTAACTTTGATGACCTCTTCAAGGACATTCCATCTGACTCCGACCCTCCACCTAACGTGGATGGTCAGGCGAGGTTGAAAGCCTTTGCGGAGGGTTCTAGGATGGTCAATGCGGTTAGTAATTTGAACTTTGCTTGTTCATATATATATATTTGCGCAAGTTTACTTAACCTCCGACCTATACAAGGGCTGCTCTCATTCAACTCAGCCCTCAAGGCGAGCTACCGGGAGGCGTGAGTTTTCCGCTTCAATGCCGAGAGAGCGGAGAACAAGGCTGTTCTTCTTTGAGAACAGGCTTCCGCTCGTGATCTCCAGGACCAGGAGCTAGAGAGAAGGCACGCTAGGGTTCTTCGCCGTGCGGATAGGCGAGGGAGGCGCAAGGTTGCCGTGGTGATCGAGGATCGCGCTCCTCATTTCAAGACTGAATTCATGAATCTTAGGGGGACCCAAGAGCTCATGGGCGACTTCCAAGAGTGCCTTAGGGCTGTTCGTGCCCTGTCACGGTCAACGGCCAATGATTACGTTTTCCTGACCGAGATGACCATGATGAACAGCTACATGGAGGAGTACAAAGTTTTCGTGACTCTGATCCCTCCTCTCAAAGAAAAGTGTTAGGATATTGGGATCCCATCCTAGTTTCTCTCGATACTGAAGAGACCACGACTGGGGTCGCCGACGAGGGGGTCTAGGTGGATCAACCTGCGGGTACGTTTTGCCGTTCGATGTCGAGAGACTTCCAGTTGGAACCTTGATCAATTTTCTATGTTTTTGATTGGGTTTGCTTCGGCCAAGTGTGGCCTTGTTTTTATTTTGGGACTGCCCACATGTGGTTTCGAATCCCTGCTGCATTGCGGCTTTGAATGGATGGATAAACCTTTTATTGAAAAGATTCGAGATTTAATAGGATGTGTAGAAGGCAGATTATGAGTTGTCATCTCATAACCCATATCTTCTTTGTAGACTGTTTTGTTTGTTGCTCGTTTGAGAAGTGGGGAAAAGTTTGGCGAGCGTTTAGATGTGAACGAAGAGGCATGCTTTCAGGATCTCATATCTTTCGATATTCATGCCTTGAGACGTTAGAGACCAGTGTGCTGGGTTTAGGGCAATACCTAGGTTTATTCTAGGTTAAGGCTGTGTGATGACTAATCGGCTTTCGTTTTGTGTGTTGCGATTTCAACCTGATTCCATACCGTTATGAAGTCTGTGATACGTTCTCGGCTTATATGACTTGTATGGTCGGAATCGAGCATCTCTCACAGGATAATTGTTAAGTCTCCTGGAAGTGCTGACCAAACTTTCGGATTTTTGTGCGCAATTATCCTAGTCAGATGTATGAGAACCATTGATGAGAAAGGTTAGGTGCGTTTGTTTAATAAGGCTAATGTACTCGTCGGGTCCAATCGACAGATGAGGTGTAAGAGAAAATGCTCGTTTATGATTAACGTCGCTGACAGACTGTTTTCGAGTTTTGAGAGTATATTTTCGGAGAATTTATGTGACGTCTTGCATTGTGTTCCGAAAGTATATTGGTGTGTAAGGGGATGAATTCAAGTGTGGACTGCTATTCGGTCTTTTCGAGGGTGGGGCCTCAAATTTTGGCCGACGCTTGTCCAACGAAAGGTTTTTATGAAGAAGTGTTCGTACCAAATAATTTTGGTTTGTACTTGGAAGGGTCAGAATCAATGTAGGTGTTCATGTGAAAGAGAGATTTGTGAGACTTCTGTTTAAATTATTTTTTAAAAAATATCGGGTATAAGGCAAATATTTTAAATTGTGGGAGTATACGAGTATATGTAACGCACCCACTCCCCCCCCCCTTTTAGAGAGGGGAATAGCTGAACTCGTCATTAGACGAGCTGCCTACGTACCTCTTTTGAGGATAAAGCCATCTCGTAGTTCAGTTTTTGGCGATGAGTGTTTTTTTACTTGGCTGCGGTTGCGTTGACCACCTTAGTGGCAGGGACTGTGGCAGGTTCAACGTCTTCTTCCGGGATTATCTCCTCCGGTTGGGTTATTGCGTCGGCCTCAGACGCCTTCTTATTTTCTTCGTTCGGAGCCGTTTCTTGGGATGATGATTTTGGATCATCTTTTTTAGAGGTGCTTTCAGTCGGTGGCTGAGTGTCTTTTGCTCGTTTGGGCTTAACCATCGAAGTAGCCGTGATCTTTCTTAGCTTGTGTTCAGCTAGCAAACAGAGTCGCGACTGTTTTTGGCTGCCCTAGATTGCGGCCGTTCTGTTTTGGGTTGGGAACTTGATGCCTACATGATAGGTTGATGGGACGGCCTTCATGGCATTTAGCCAGGGCGTTCCCATAATCACATTGTAGATAGCGGGGAAATCGACGACTGCAAAATCAACGATCGATCTGGAGCTTGATCGATCCGAGAGTCATTTTGATTATGCCAGAGAAACCAGTTAATGGCTTTGGCATTGGCACGACCTCTTTCAGTTCGATGTTCATCCTCCTGAGTGTATCGCGGAAGATGATGTTAGCTGTGCTTCCAGTATCGAGAAGAACTCTAACAATCTCGAGATATTTGATTATGAGATCGATGACAAGCGGGTCACAGTGGGGTTGATCGATTATGTCGGCTTCTTCTTCGTCGAAGGTGATGGCGTTATTTTGGCTGTCCAAGGATGGGGACCAGGTCGGCCAATTTTTGTTTGCTTCAGCTTTTCGCTGATAAGCCTTGATCGACGAGACCGTGTTTCCGCAGAACTGTGACCTTGCGATGATCATGTTAATTCTGGGAAGATTGTTGTTGTTTGCCTTCTTATCTTTATTCCTTCCGCGTTTGTCCCCTGACGAGCTCTCAGTCTGGGGAGTTTTGTCAGTTTTCAGAGGACGATCAGATCGCGAATGAGGTCCTTGAAACTCGTTACCTCGGAGAGTTCCCCTGCGATTAGTTTTGCTGCTAACCTTGCTCCGAGAACCTTGCAATTTACGGTCGAAGGGCTGCAAGTTTGATGGAAGTCGCAGAAGACGCTTTTGTCGTAATTGGATTTTTTGGTCCACGTGGTTTGCCCTTGTTCTGAGCCAAATTTGATGGCATAGTTTTGCGCCCCTGGGTTTCTTCTCCCTACTGGTGGGCCGTTTTCTTCTTGCTTGACTTTGGATCTAATGAAGATTCTCTCGAATAAGTCTTTGCTGGTTTGTGCTTTTTTGACAGAACCTTGGTCTCTTCTTCGATCATGATGTAGTTTGTGGTCTTGTGCAACGCTTTATGAATTGTATGTGGCTTTTCAAGGGTAATCCATTTTATGAAATTTGATTTATACCAGAGCGTCTTCCGAAGCGCGTCCACGGCCACCTTGTCGCTGCACCTACTGACTCTAGCCATAACGAGCTTGAACCGGTTGACAAAGTCTCGGAGTGATTCGTCTTCCCTTTGAGCTAAGCTCCATAGGTCGACGTCGGAAGTTTCGAAAATATTTTAGATAATATTAGATTGGATGATAGTTTAGAGAGATTAGAAAGAAGGCTTAACAAAGGAACAAGAATAATATTTAATCATGATTAAGAGTCTAAGAGAAAGATTATGAACTGTCTGATATTTCCATTAAGTCGAGATTACAAATATATAGAGAAGAGGTTACAAAGGTTTTCATAATCAAAGAATAGAACATGTGGTCTAATTGGAGGGGTGGAGCGCCTATTTTGAACCATAGGCAAGGAGAGCCACTCAAGTGGCATCTAGCATCTTTGACCAGATGCTGGTTACTTTCCAACTGTTCCAGCCTGTCAAAGCCTATCCTCTCTTCTTTTCCAACGGATGGATCAAGGGTAAATACCCAGGGTAAGCGCATGTTAACTTCTTCCTTTACCCGGATGGCCTTTTTACCATTTGGCTGTCCCAAATATTCTTCTCCCATTCTTTAACCACTCAACTGAAATATGAACCTCAACTAAACACTCTTTCTCAAGCTTGACCATGTGGAACAAGTCAAGATTGGAATGCTATGAGATCTTCCTCATTAAAAAACTCATCAAAGAAAACTAATTGGGATAAAACCTTGATGAGGAAAAAGATTAAAGACCCAATAACTAGGGGATCAGCTAAGTTTTGTAAGATTAATGAGTCCCAACCGGATGTGGATGGACTCCATTGTTTTATGTCTTGCAGCCTTAGTAATCACATCAGCTACCTGATCCTCACTTCTAGTGTAGCAGGACAGTATGACTCCTTATACAATCATCTTCCTTACCTTATGGCAATCAACCTCAATATGTTTAGTCCTCTCATGGAACACCAAGTTGGAGGCAATGTGGCTTGATCAGTCTCCAAGTGCTTCACTATTCCCTTGATCCAAACCAACTCGTTTGTCAACTTCAACATTTCTCTATATTCGGCTTCTGCACTAGAACATGAGACCACCTTCTGCTTCTTGCTCTTCCATGTAACCATGTTTCCACCAATGAAGGTACAATAGCCAGTAGTAGACTTTCTATGATCTCTATCACCAGCCCAGTCCACATCACGATAACCAACAACTCCATTGGGAGTTGCATATGTTGGCTCACCTGATTCATAGAAAAACATATATAAGGTAATGTAATAGTTAAGTATATCAACTTACCAACAAGCTTTCTATAGAGCTTAGGGTCATGGAATGGCTTGCTATCTTCAATCTCCCCCTAACGTGGGACCTTGTATTAATCTTCCAAGGGCATCTTAGCTGTCTTTCCTCATCTTTCCCTGCATCTTTCAAAAGATCAAGTGTATACTGATGTGGAGTTTTTTATTTCACTTTTAAATTAACCCTATATTTCCACTTTACTCTCTCAATTAAGAGGTTCAGTGTAATACATAGGGATCAAATCCACATAAACTCTAAGATTGCACAATAGACTTATTGTTTTCGAATTAAAGCAAGATGAATTAAAATAATAACAAGAAAGAGATTTCAAGATTGATTTGGTTTGTGAGGATTAAATGAAGAGATTAGACTTAGGAGAAATTCTCAGGTAGGTTTAGATAATGCAAACTAATAGATTGCTAGGGTTTTATTAAGCATCGTTCCGAATTCAAACCTTACTGTTTAGGCGATCGCTCTCACGCATCTCGGCTGAGCGTCAATCGATGGCAGTAAGACGGCATCGATCGATGCTCATTCTAAACAATACTGGTTTCGCGGTTTAATTGATTCTCTAAGCTTATAGTTCAACTCTCGTTTGTTACTAGTTATTTAGATTGTTTAAGATAGATTCCAGGTTATAACCAGGCTCTTGCTTGCGCTTTAGAACTCTAATTTCTAAGATTGAGGTGATCAAATTCAACTTAGCATTAAGAGCAACTTAAACAAAAAACCAAGAAGATTACCCTAACAATTTCTATCAAATAAACCATAAATTACTACCATTGAATAACCCTAAATCTATTAGAGAATTACTCAGACATAGCAATAAAGAACATGAATAAATCCTGAATAAACTGCATAGAATAAACTGAGTAAAAATATAAGGAGTTCAAAATCTTCTCTGTAATTATGATCAGATCTTTCTCTCCAATAGATGTATCAATGTGCTCCAACTCTAAAACTCTGGTGTAATAATTCGGCTACCTAGCTTAGGGCTTAAAAAAGATATAAAACCCTAATAAATAGTTTAAATTTTGGCCAGAGACTTATCTTGCAACAAATGAAACTTATGGGTAAAACTTGTAATTTCTCAAGCCTTTGCCAATCTTTATGCCGACTTCACCGTCGATTGACGGACAGTGTGTGACGTTGATCGATGGTCGATTCATTAATTTGGATCCGATTCTGAGTTTTTGCTAGACAATCCTGATTGCTTCAAAATAGTCCAAAAACTCGAATTGCTTCCAATAAGTACCTAGACTTGTAAATACTCTAATACAATACCAAATGCATATAAAAGACTCTAAATATACTCTATATATCATAGGTAAAATAGGTAAAATCTATAGTATATCAACTCCCCAAAACTTAATCTTTTGCTTGTCCTCAAACAAACAAAACATGTGTGTGAAGTTTTGAAAAATGAAGACTCACATAATGTCTAAGTATAATTGTCACCTTACTTTATTGAAGCCACATCCTATCAAGTTAATCACAGAGAACTTTATATATAGCATATCCTAGTATAGCAACCAAATCCATTCTACCAACAACTTAGTGAATACTAGTCTGACTCGCCCCTTTACTGATTTCATTTCTTTGCATAAAATAAAAGTGTAGGCTTTACCTTGGGTGTATCGATCAAAAGATACATGGACTCTTACCTCTACAAATATCTGAACACACAGGTAGTCTTCTCTAATTCCTTTCTTCTCTCTCTTCTCACTTCTTCTCAATCAATGTCTCATTTCTTTTGAGGATATCATTTTATTTTATTTTAATTGACTGAGATGTTTGGATAGGCTTCCATGAATCAAGCCCTAATGGTTTTTACCACAAGATCTTGTTCACTTCTTTTTGAGCTTTATCTATTTCTAAGATCATATGAATCAAGCTTTAATGGTTGTATCCACCAAATCCTTGTCGGCTCTTTTTTTAATCTGAAGAGGAAAGAGAGGGGAATCAGAAGCACACAGACTTTTGCCTTCTAGACTTGCAGAAGGAATCCAATCCAGTGTAAACCAAATCCCAAAAAAAAAAAATAATGTCAGGATTAGTGTTGGAAATAAGATTCAGTTCCTTCAATCTTTCTAAGCAAGTGTGATATTGTGGCAAGATGATCCACTTCAGTATCTCTAGTAATCTTCGCAAAAAACCTTCTAAGAATGGTGATAAAGTGTGGTTAGTCAACACTAAATTTTGATCATAGACGTCTTCTTGACTTTATAAATATCTTTGAAAAACTTATATATAGATAGTAAATAAAACTCAAAAACAATAAAATAGAATTAGCGATCCTCCCCTAGACTTAAATTACACTTTCTCCAGTGTAATCCGCCTTGAATTGGTTAGGAGAAATTAAATCATAAGTAAACAGTGTTAGAGATAGTCAAGTATACCAACACTTTTAGGTGTATTGTTCGATGGCAGTAGGTGAGCGTCGACCGATGGTAAACCATCATCGTCGGTCGATGGTGAACATATGATGTTGATCGATGGTTTATTCGAACTAATGGGTAAACCTTTATAAATAGAATAGATATTGAATTAATAGTATAAATAATATTAAAAACTCGTTATGCTATGTTAGAGTGCCATCGATCAATAGCAATAAGAAGGCGTCGATCGATGCTAGGCTTGCAGACTGAATCGTGTGTATCTACTCTGAGGGGTGCTCTGTGGATGTGACGCTCAGCTAGGTGGAATGCGAGGCGCTGTAGATCGTCAGAGAAGTCTGTCATCCTAGGTCCCTCGTCATCCACAAAGGACCAAAAGCGTCCCTCCTTCAGCCACTGGGTCCTCGTCAGGTGACCCTCATCCATGAAGCGCAATCCTCTCTCCACTGAAGCACCCTCTAAGCTAATGCCAAGAAAGCTGAAGATGGATGTGAAGAGGCTTCCAATCGTCTCCCTCTTCGGGCCAGAACCCTCCAAGGGTTTGTCCTTCAGGGTCGCCAGGTGCTCTACAAATATAGCCCCCATGTTAACCTGTTGATCGGTCATCAGTGGAGGAAAGAGCTCGTCGTTGACCCCAACTAATTCCATGACGGAATAGTATAGCAGTGTAAGCTCCTGAACCCAAACCTTGTTGGATTCTATCTTGCACAACAGGGTGTTGGCAAGGACCTTCAAGAAGTAGGGCAGCGTCGGGTGACAGACGTCCGTCTGGGTGGCTGAGTCGAGTCGAAGTGGCCAGTCTCAATGAGGCCCCAGAAGGGAGGTAGGCCAGGGAAAGCAGCGACTAAACAGGCGCTGGCACCAATTTCAAAGCCGTAGATCTCGCACAACTGCAGGATGGGAATCCTATGCCGGATGGCTCTGATGAAGAAGGTCAGGGTGGCCTCATGCGCCAGCTTTACCCTGGGGCTCTTGTAGAGCACCTGAGCTGTGGAGATGCACTGCTGGACCAGGTCAGGGTATAGAGGATATGGCTTAGTAGCCATGGTGACCAATCCAAGCTCCTGCACTATCTGTCGAAAATCAGTGTATAGCCCCCGTTTCTTCAGGGTTTACTTATCAGCGAACTTGGTTGGCTTAATGGTGACGCTCTACCACGCGTTGTAATAGAGGCTGTCAAAGTCGTCCCACTCCTCGGTCAAGGGACGGTGTGTGCAGTTTCTCGATGTCACCGCTCTTCGAGGGTCGGGATAGTCATCGAATGTCACAAGTAGAGCCTCTTCTTCTTTGGGCCAAGAGTCTCGGCATGGAGGACCCCGCGGTGGAGCAATGGAGCTACCGACCTCGTATCGCGCTTTAGTTCTCCTCTCGTACATCTGCATATAATCAAACAAAGCAAAAAAATCAGAATCGATGTCGAGAGTAAAAGAACAACCGTTGATCGATGGTATTGCGTGGTCATTGATCGACAAAACCTAATGGCCATCGATCGGCGACGACTCATGGGCATCGATCGATGCTGTATCGCAGATCAATGTTCACGAAATCAAAAATAATCAACTCAAATCAATGTCGAGATTAAAAGAACAACCGTCGATCGATGGTACCGCGTGGTAATTGATCGACAGAACCTAATGGCCATCGATCGGTGACGACTCATGGGCATCGATCGATAATGTATCGCGGATCAATATTCACGAAATCGAAAATAATCAACTCAAATCGTGCAAATCATGTGTAAAAATGTAAGATAGTCCCTAATATAGTACTACAACACCGTAAATCGTCCTACATTCCGAGTTAAACCACAAAATATTAGATTTTTCTTCAAACCCTAAATGTTCCCTAAACTAAGGATTTGGAGAACATACCATGATGATTGAGTGATGTAAAGAGTTAGACAGGTAGAGAGGGTAGAAATCGAGTGATATATACTCAAAAACCAGCAAAATCGGATGAAATTTGGGAGAGAATCCAGTGTGGAACTCGTGTGTATTTTTGGCAGTTTTGGAGAAAAGTGTTTTATGAATCGGGGTCGTGTCGAGTTAACCTACTCGACACACGGCCGTCGATCAACGGTCCTATAAGGGCCTCGATCGATGGTCTGGTCGGTGTCTCCATATTCGCTTAAGAAATTTGAATTTGCTGAAATAATAGATAATTACTAAATATTTTTATTAATTAATTAACTATTGCTAATATATAAGTTGTTCTTTTTTTTTTATGTTTTTATTATTACATGTATTTATATATACATATATATATATAGATATATATAGATATATTATTTTATTATTAATTTAGTGGGTTACCTCCCACTCAGCACTTGTTTAAAGGCGTTAGCTTAACGAGAATTGGTCTTATCATTCGGGGTTAGGCACCTCTAGACGCGTGGTCTGAGTATGCGGAATTTGAGCTCTAGCCCAATAATGTTTCACTCGCTGTCCATTCACCATGAAATCTTCTTCTTTAGGACTAAGTAGGACAATTGTCCCGTAAGGCATAACTTCTTTGATGGTGAAGGGTCCAGACCAAAGAGAACATAATTTTTCCAGGAAATAGAGTTAATCGAGAGTTGTATACGAGTACTTGATCGTTTGGTTCGAAATGCCGTGAAATAAGTTTCTTGTCATGGTAGGCTTTCGTTCTTTCCTTGTACAATTTCGAGTTCTCGTAGCGCAATATCTGGTTTAGTCGTGCTCATTTAACTGATTAATTTCTTTTCTGCTGCAGATTTAGCATCAAATTTTATCTTTTTATGGCCCATTTGGCTTTATGCACTAATTCTACAGGGAGATGGCAGGTTTTGCCATAGATTATGAGGAATGGGGTAGTTCCAAATGGTGTTTTAAACGCTGTTCGGTATGCCCAAAGTGCACCATCTAACTTCAAAGACCGGGTTGATCCTACCGTCTTTTCTAGGATTTCTTTGATCTGACGGTTGGATACTTCTACTTTTCTGCTGGTTTGAGGACTATAAGGTGTAGCTACTCGATGGTGAACTCCATATTTCTTGAACAGTATTTCGAACACTTTGTTAATGAAGTGAGTACCTCCATCGCTTATTACGATTCGCGGAACTCCAAATCTGGGAAAAATAATACTCTTGATGAGTTTAACGACTACGACAACATCATTTTCGGAGTTGCTATTGCTTCTACCCATTTAGATACATAGTCTACAACGACAAGTATGTATTTATTTCCGTTCGAAGAAGGGAAAGGGCCCATGAAATCGATGCCCCAACAATCAAATACTTTAACTTCAAGTATGAAATTTTGTTTCATCTCGTTTCTCTTGTTATTTTTTTCTCTTCTTTGGCAGGGATCGCATTTTGCTACATATACTTGAGCATCTCGAAACATATTCGGCCACCAAAAGCCTGCTTGTAGGATTTTTGACACTGTCTTAAAACTAGCGAAATGTCCGGCGTAATCGGATCCGTGACAGTGGTATAAAATTATCGAGTATCGCTTTTGGCAATACATCGTCTATATATGCCGTCATAACAGTGTTTCTAAAGATAAGGTTCATCCCAGTGATTTCTCCAAATTTCTCTCAAAATTTTCTTTTTATGATATCTTTTGAAAAGTTAGGGTTCTACTTCGGCCGCAAAATAGTTTACTATATCTGCATACCTAGGTATATCGGTGGTGTTTAGTGCACATACCTCCCAACTCAAAATTCTTTCTCGGGGAGAATCATCATTTGGGGTCGAAGGATTACAACTGGCGTTGATATTTAGTGGAATGATTATTTCATCTTCCTTTTCAACTGCATCGTCGATCGATGGGGTATGGAAAAGATCGATCAATGCTTTATGGCTACAATTGTTCGATGGTATTAGTGTCTGGTCGATCGATTCGCTTCATGCGCCGAACTAACACTACCAATGAAAGTCAATTTTGCTAAGTAGACATTTTCTGTGGGTAAGAAATCATCTATAGGAATGTCGTCGTCTACTCTTGTTCGTGATAAGTGATTTGCGACTCCATTTTATACTCCCTTCTTATCTTTGACTTCTATGTCGAATTCTTGGAGAAGGAGAATCCATCGTAAAAGTCTCGGCTTAGCGTCCTTTTTTCATTAAGTATTTCAATGCTGCGTGGTCGGTGTGAACTATTACTTTTGAACCGATTAGATAGGATCATAATTTCTCGAAGGCAAATACTACAGCCAATAATTCTTTTTCCGTTGTCGCATAATTACGTTCCACATCGTCTAGAGTTCTGATGGCATAGTATATAGCGTGCAACCTTTTGTCTTTCTTTTCTCCAAGAACCGCACCTACAGCAAAATCACTAGCGTCGCACATAATTTCGAATGGCATATCCCAGTCTAGTGCTTTGACAATAGGGGCAGATAAGAGCGCTGATTTGATCCCAGTCCAACTTTTTATCTTTCTTTTGTCCTCGTGATGCTGCATCTTTCACGTATTGCTTACTAGCATGCGAGATGTGAATGACATCGCTTATTGGCATCTCAATGTTTACTTTGTCAAACGCTTTCTTGCATATCGCTTTTTCTAGCTGCTTCAACTTCTGCTTAGAGTTTTTCTAAGGAAAAGGGGATTTCTCTTGGTACATCCTTGTCTTAACCATTTCGGTTGATTCTGCATCAGAGCGTCGACCAATTCTTTCTGCAGGGCGACGATCGATTTTTGTTAAAGGGTGTCGATCAATGTCCAGTACGGGGTGTCGATCTATGTCTCCCACATCTATGTTATTTCCTTTAGGTTCGATAATTGATTCTTCAAGGTCATCATTTTGGCCTAATGGTTCAATTTCAGGAAGGATTTCGGGATCTTTCTCGTAAATTTGAGCGGAATGGGATGCGATTTTTCGTTTTCTTCTGTCAAGATTTTCTCGAATTCATCGATGGTGATGCTCTCTTTAACGCCAGAGGTAAGTTGTCGACCGCTTCGTAAAGCTACGACACTTCAATGGCTCTTGGGGTTAGTATATGTTTTACTAGGTAAGAATCCATCCTCTCTCCTAATAGACATAGCGTTGCTCGTCACTTGGTTGTCGATTCTCTTAATGTGTACGCTCAGAGTGTCAATTTTTATGTCATCTCTGAGTATATCAGGTCTAATTTTTCATTGAGGTCGGCGGCAATTCTATGGTTTCCAATGAAGACTTGGTTCCTTTTGACGTTGAACTTCTTTCATAGCTGTTCACAGTTGTGTCGTAGTTGCTTGAGAAATTGCCAGTGCTTTCCCTAAATCGTTGATCGTTCAGGTTCATCAAATCAGAGAACTCAACTCGTTTTTCAAAGTTGGAAGGGGCGGCATCGTCCTCAGTGCTGAGATGAGTTATTTCCGTGCGTAAGGGCTGCAACTGGTGCTTGAGTTTTTCTAACTTGGATCGAGGGTTTCTCCTCTACGAACAATGGTGGTTCCTTCCTTTCGGTGTCTCTTTGTTTCGAAAGCTCTACCTAAAGCTATGTTTTCTATCAGTCTTTTAGCGCTTGCAGGGCTTCGTGTGCCGAAGTTTCCCTCGCTGGATGTATCAAGAATGGTTTGATAGTCTAGGTACAGTCCTCTATAGGAAGTGTTGATGAGTTGGGGTTCTAAGAATCCATGGTGTGGGCACGAAATTTTGTAGCTTTTGAACCTTGTCCAGGAGTTTTTAAAAGATTTGCGGATACCTTGAACGAAAGTGGATATTTCCCTTCTTGCTTCCCAGTATCTCTCCTCGTCAAAGAAGTGGTTGATGAAGGCGCTTCTAATATCTGCCCCACAAGTCAGGGATCCTGGTGGTAGCTGGTTCAGCCACCTCATGGCGTCACCTTCTAGGGAGAAAGCAAAAGTTTGCAGCGATTGAAAATGTCGTTCACCATGTCTTCTAGCATCTCGATGTGATCATTCGGGTGTTCAGTGGGAAAACCATTGAACTGATTTTTTTGCGCCATAATTAGGAAATCGATATCTAGTTCAGAGCTTCCAGCATGGTTATCGGATAATCAAATCGCAGACCTATTGGAATAGGTTCTACTGGTATTTAGGTATTCACAATTTATTCTACTACCGGAATTAATCATGTTGAGCTAGGTTGCTAGAAAAAAACGAGAGTTGATTTAGTTAATCTAGTGAACTTGTCGAATTAGGTCATAAAGCTTGACTCAAGAAACCATCGATCGATCGATGCAGGATCATTTCCATCGATCGACGGTCATTCCGTGTCAACAAGCGAGAGCTAAGAGATTGGACTTAGTCAATAGATTAGACTCGCAGCGGGAGCTGGACGTCTTCTACATTAGATATGGAGTTCTACGATTAATATCCTTGGCTTCTATTTTTATTATCTACTTGCCTGAAACGTTTGATCTAGCGTATTTACATTTACATCTAGTTAGTTTAATAACATATTTCCATATTTAAATTATTTGCATATTTCCATTTTGCATCTACACTCTCCAATAAGGAATATTTCCTTAAACTGATTACTTGTTACCAATATATATAATCACCTAGCTTAACCTTTAGGAATAAGAAATCTGTTGTTCCATTTTTCTCTATGGATTCGACCCTAAGTACTACACTTGATCTCTCTTGGCAAGAGTATTGTTTTGCATGTTATGACTAAGAGTGAATTTGATAGTTCATTGTTTAGGATATTTATACCCTGTTAGAACAGTAAACACCACCATTTGAAGCAGCTCCCTCAAGATTTTCGACAAAGAGGCGGCATTGGCTGGCGTCTCTTTCGCTGCCTCTAAATTTGGCCCTTCCCATCGTGATCTCAAAGGCTTGTAAGTATGCTTTGGGATCATTCATACCGTTGTATGTTGGCACCTTGGTATTTCTAGTGTCCGATAATCTAGTGTTAACGATACGAGACGTGAAGGGGGTTTTACGAGCTTCCTCGAGCAGCTGGTCTATCTCCGGTGCGGAGCTAGTCGCATGGTGAATCTGAGATTTCACCGCTTTCACTTCCGCGACCATTTTCATGAGATAATTGCGAAGCTTACGGATTTAATAATCATCATCAGCGGTCTTCTGATTCTGTCGGTGTTTGCTGCAAGCTCTCCGAGTCTGCTCTTCATCCAGCTTCTCCTGCTCAAACCAGAAGAGGTTTTCTTCCTCCTCTGTGATGGGTTTGTCAAGCAGGTCTTCTCGAGTTGTGTGGCTCCTTGTCCTTTGTGGGTGTACGTCTGTGTCTTGGTCCGAAGGCTTAGACTGACTGCTGGAGTGCACGTTAATTCGCTCGATTTCTCCCTCTTCCTTGTCCTCTTCCAATGGTTGAATATCGCCTGGATTTTTCCGTGTTGGTGGAGGAGTGATTTCGTCTCATTTTTTCCCCGACGGCTTCTCCTGCGTGTTCCCGGATCGGTCCAAAGGAGTTGTGAAATCGAATCTTCTTCTCCGGATTCTATTGGTTCCGCGAGGAAAGGTAGCTCGGGTTCTCGCAGTTTGGGTTTCAACCTGCTTAACGAGATATCCCACGAGTTTATCCTGCTCTTCCGCCCTTTTTTCATAGGCAGAGATCAGTTTCTTCATCTCCTCGACTGCCGGGGTGTTAGACTCAGCGTTAACCGCGGGAGTGTTGGTCGCAGGAGTGTTATCAACGTAACCGCGGCTTACTTCGTCACAAGGTTGTTGGTTATTGAAATTTTCAGCTGACATGTTTGATTGGGTGTTCTGTTGTTGCGAGAAAGATTGATCTGTAAGTCCCCCTCCTTCTAGCGCCAAACTGTGGGAACCGAAATTCACACTGTCGATTTTAGTAAACTTAGTAAGTCAAGAAACCCTAACTTTCCCATGAGATCCCGAACAATCTGCTTTAAACCAAACGCCACACAATCAAGCAAATTTAAGAAAAACATTAACGGTAGAAATATGATAAGTAAATTCCGAAAGAGAAAGAGAGCAAAGAGGTTCTTATTCCGTAGTTTTGTAAGAGCTTTCGTACAAGAAGGTAACGAGCCTTGGCTACAAAATCTGTTGGCGAGATCCTTAGTTCTAGCAACCTGACTACGAAAAACCTAATCGAAACGCAGCTTGATAAGAAAATGAAAGTAATTACCTATTGCTCTAAGTTTGCAGTGAATTCTAAAAAAGCTTCCTTCCTTGTCTCTCACCTCGTCGTCTCTTATATACTGTTTTTCAAGGCGGTTTCGTATTTCCCTTCCTGCCCGTGGCCGAGTTTATCACTTCAAGAATATTTTCTTTTTTATCTCCATCTTCGTCATTATCTTGGAAACTTGACATTTATCTTCCGATTCCGCGAAATTCATCATCTTATTCAAGTAAAGATACACCGTCATAACCATAATGGGCCTGACTTCGTATGAAACCGCAAGTGGGTCTTTAGCCGCATACTAGGCCTCTCTGGACATCGTTTCGACTTAAATGTTCTTACGATCTCTTCGAATGAGAGTTTAATGATACGACGTCGCTTTAGCTAGGAAGTTCACATTCTCATATAATTTACACAACTGTGGTGTTGTTGAGTTAATCGTTGCCGTTTATACGATAAACATAAACTTCATCTGGGAAAACGAGTCTTCGCGGTATTTATCGTAAAGTTCCAATGATAACTCCGAGCGAGACGAAACGAGAAGCATTTCAATAAAAAATCGAGAGAGAACCCAAGGGTGTGGTATCACTCGCCATATGGCGACCTGGGAACCGTACTTGACGACTCAAGGTTTGTTTTGTAATCCTTACTCGTATTAACCGTAAAACCTCAACGAAAACTCCGATTGAGACAAAACGAAAAGCATTTTGATCCCGACTAGAAAAATAATACGAAGAAGAGACACAGCTCGCCATCTGTCGACCCAGACTCAGAGAGGTCAGGTCGTCGTATGGTGACCCAGACTTGGAGAGGTCAGGTCGCCAGATAGCGACCCAGACTTGGAGAGCTCAGGTCGCCAGATGGCAACCTGGACTTGGTGAAGTCGGGTCACCATATAGCAATCCATACTTGGACAGGTCAAGTCACCATATGGCAACCCGGACTCACTGACGTCGGGTCGCCATATGGCGACCCAGACATGGACAGGTCAGGTTGCCATATGGTGACCTAGACTGGTCGAGGTCAGATCACCATATGGTGACCCGGGCTTGGAGAAGTAAGGTCACCATATGGCGACCTGGACTCAGAGAAGTAAGGTCGCCATTTGGCGACCCGGACTGGGCGAAGTAAGGTCCCATATGGAGAACCGGACTGGATGAAGTCAGGTCGCCATATGGTGACCGGACTTTGTGAAGTTAGGTCCGCATATGGCGACCTCGAATTGGCGAGCCCAGGTTGCCATATGGCGATCCAGATTGTGTGGGCCTCGGTTTCCGTATAGCGACCCGTGCTTTGCGTGTGCAGGTCGCCATACGGCGAACTAGGTTCAGTGTGTGCGGGTTGCCATATCGTGACTCGGGTTTAGTGTTTGCGGGTCGCCATATGGCGACCCGTGCTTCCCGAGTGCGGGTCACCATATGGCGCAACCCGTATGCTATGCTTGGGACTTGTATGTATGATGTCTTGCTCCTGGCGGCTCGATCGTTCTTTTCGACAGTCTTGTGATCCAGAACCTTTGGAAGAGACATTTTCCGAGACCTTGAGCCGTTGATTTTGTCGTGACCGATTTTAACCCCAACAATCTCCTTTTTCCATCCAATGTAAGCATCTAGATCAAACTCACCATAGAAGGATAGAATTTATAGCAAGTTTTTTCTTCCTTGCAACTCCCTTGTTACGTTTTACTCAACTCTCTCTTCAATTTTCTTTTTCTTTCAAAAGAAAACATAGGAGGTTGATGGGTATCTGATAACTTCACGTGAATTAGGTTAAAAAAACAAACCCTAAACCTTCAAGTAGCTCTGATACCACTTGATGTGATCTCGGAAAGATCCCCGTTCCCACGAATCATTGGAAGGTGTATAAGGGCGAATCATAGAGGTTAAGAATCCTCTTGGGCGTGTGATGGATGATGAAGATGATGATGATTGGAAGGTCGACCTATGGCTGCTAGTACTCCTTATAGCCAGATGATCTTCACACAAAGTGATGGAAAGATTTGTGTTGTATAGATGGCCAAAACCCTACGAGTGTAACCTCGTATACTTTGGCTTTAATGGCACGCCTAAAAGATTCTTCTTTTTCCGCGAACGTGTATGTTCAAGAATGAACAAGGATAAAAGTCTCAAGAACAAAAGCAATAAGCACAATTCTGATGATAGATCTAATAATCACCCTAGTAATTCAATTTTTGGCTAATCCATCAAAACCATTAATAAACCTTAAATCTAACAAGGTGACTACTCAGACATAGCTAAGCAGAACATAAGCATAAATATAAACTAATGCATAAGATAAAGAATAGGGATAGAAAGTGAGGTTCTAATACAAAACTTTAGAAGTCTTGATTTTCTCTCCAAAAACCCTAAACTACTATGTAAAGTATCAAAGCTATAAAAAGTCTTCTTCTAAAAGGTCTTTTTTTTGCATAAAACACTGGCAAAGACAATATAAACTAGGTAAAACTCGTCCAGTGGTAATCTTTTAATTTATGTGACTTGGGCTTCAAGTCGGGTACTTTGTGAATTGGGCTACTGCGCGTCGACCATCGATCGACGGCTAGTGTGCATCGTCGATCGACACAATGCTCTATCATGACTCGTGCACTGTTGAATTAGACCAGCTACAGGGTTCCTTTCTCTCTGAGCTCCAGAAAGCCTCATAATCTCTACAATGTTCTAAAATGTACCTAGACCTGAAAATACTCTAAAACATATTCTAGACACACACAACAAACTCCAAATAGGGCCTATGATATGATCTAAAATAGGTAAATATTAGGACATATCAGTATCTTTTTACAAGTAAGCACGGTGTATGCACAATTGTTATCTCAACATTTCCAGCTCATTCTTGTAAATGATACTATTCTCAAGTGATATTAGCCATTGATTTTGCTAGGACCAATTTTAACCCCAACAAATCTGGTTCTCCATGTCGTAAAAAGTTTGATTGGAAGAAGAAGCACGTTTATGACAGCATGTTGGCGATAGTCCATCCACGAAACCTTGTCTATGGCAGCCTAACTAGGACAACCCCTTCATGATGACATTTCTATGATATCGCACCGAGTTACGCAAAACAATTATCTGACAATTCATGATAAACTAGTCTCTTATAAATTCATCGATCTTTGAAAATGTTCGATCAACAAACTGAGGGGAGCCTTATTGTTGGAGATGGGTTTGGAAACCTTTTCAAAGCCTCTACTAAATTCAAATCAGCCCTTTTAAATAAATGGAAATCAGAAATAAAATAGGAAGTCAACATAGAAAAGAAAGTCGATGATAAAATGTATCATACCTAAAAGAAGAAAGGAAAATCCTTACGGGAAAGGAAAAGACACCGACTTCAACCTTATGTAAATAAGGAGGCTCTTCAAGTCAAAGGAATCACCCACAATCATCTTCAAAACTTTCTACACAAAGCCAAGAAATCTCATTAACATCTTTATACGATTAAACTTTTCTAATGGACTACAGTTGGCTTGATTCCTATTCAAAGGGTACATAGACAGCCTTTAACCGGGTTCAACTATATTATATAAAACTTCTTTTATGTTCTTTTTACGATTCAATACAAATACTTATCCTAAACCTTCCATTGGAAATATTATCTTATCAAATACTCCGTGTTGGGGATAATTAATTCAGGGAGTTATTACTCCTTCTCAAGAGAAGGATGTCGGCCTTTGATTCCTACGTACATGAATTTTGGCTCTGGCTCATGGTTCATTCCTGCTTCCGGAAAATGGAAAATTTATACTAACAGAAGATCTTTCCATTCAAAATGTGGAAGGAATTAACATAATGTCCGACTAAAAACAACATGTAAAAGGGGGCAAAAAACCTAGGGATCGACTATTCAAGGCAACAACTATTGTTGGGGTCAAAATCGGTTACAACGGAATCAACGTCCAAAACCTACCGGGAAAATGCGTTCTTGCTGAAACTGACTCGGAAAAGAGGAAACGGAAAATATCGAGGTCAAATCTTGACTGACCACAAAGGAGCGGTCTGCGCAAATGAGCCATCAGGAAGAGTTTGTCCAAAGACCTCGGGTAAACGTATCCCCAAACAACAATATGACGAAACGACTAGAATACTCGACCATACAACTCCCCGAATGGAGAAGATAGCCGAGCAAGACGTCCATCTTGTTGAATTGGCAAATCAAGCCACATGGGTCAACCAACTTTCCCGTACGGCGAGTTGGATGGCACGGACCAATCAACTCGCCATACGGGAAAGTTGGACGGCATGAACCAACCAACTCACCCGTACAGGGAGTTGGACAAGGCCAACTTGCCGTACGGGCGAGTTGGTAGACATGACATGACCAACTCGCCGAACAGGCGAGTTAGATGGCACGAGCAATCCAACCCGCTCGTTCGGCAACTCGAATCAAATCAATCCAGTTTCACCTCATCCTCGTTAAACTCCCTCTTTTGATACTTGATCAAACTTATCATTGTTCCGTCTCGATCGTGATTGACATTGGAACTTTACCGAAATAACTCGTTTTCTCGAGAAAGGATCGTGTCGATCGTATGAGACGATAATGATTAACTAAACACCTAGAGTCACACGCTCCATACGAAAGATCCTAACTGTCGGACGACATCGTCTTAGAAATGCTCTTTTGATAAAGTCGTAGAAACGCCTAAGTCAGAAAATGGCCCAACGAGGTCTAAAGTTTGGCTAAAGGCCCACTCGTGATTTTATCCGAAATCGAGCCAAAATTTGTGACGGTTTATCTTTTATTTTGAAGGAAGGGATAAATGTTAAGTTCAAAAGATAAATGTCAAGACCGAAGGATAAATGTTAAGTTTCCGAAGATAATCATGAAGATCAAGGAAAAAAGAATATTTCCATGAAGCGATAAATTCGACCAAGGGCATAAGGGGAAAGAACAAACCAACTCTACAGGAGTATATGAGGACTTCAAGGGTGATGATACATAGGACACACGAAAATCTCAACTCAGACCAAACATAGCTTCGCACTTAGAGCATTTAGGCAACTTTTCATTTTTGTTATTCGAGCTGCGACACAACTAGGGTTTTGGAGTCTTAGGTTATTAGAACTAGGAATCTCGTTGACAGATCTCATAGCTTAGGCTCCTATCCTGGTGTAAACTCTCATACGCAAATTCGGAATAAGACATCTATTTCCTCTCTTTTCGATTCTTACTTTGTTTTCAATATTTACTTCTGATTGATTGGCGTGTGATTGATTGGCGTGTGCTTTAGCAGATATCCGGGACCTCTGGGAAACTAGGGTTTACCCTGCGTTCCTAATTCAACGGAAATCGACAGTGCGAAATTCGGTTCCCACAGTTTGGCGCTAGAAGGAGGGAGGGGTACGGATCAATCTAACTCTCAACCATCAACGCTCAATCCAATACATGTCAGATCACAACAACCAACAGCCTCGTGACGATAACGTCATCGATGAGAACGTTGAAAACACTCCAGCGACGAACGTCACTGCAGTCAACGCCGACGCAAACACCACAGCATTTGAGGAGGTGAAGATATTCTTGACTTTTGAGAAGGTCATGAATTCCCTCGCTAAACAGGTTGAAACCCTCACAGCAAGGAACATGGCCATCTTTCCGTGGGGAACAACCCGAATCCGCGGAAGAAGACTCGACTTTGCAACGACTTGGACCGGTCTGATAACATGCAAGGCAAACCGTTAGGATAAAACCCCGACGAAATGACCCCCGCGCCTACATGGAAAAACCCGGGAGACCTTCCTCCTATCGAGGAAGATAAAGAAGGAGGAGAAGTCAAACGCGTCGACGTGGAATCTAGCAGTCAGTCTGAACCTACGGACGAAGACGCAGACATACATCCACGCCGCACAAGGAGTCGAGCAGCTCGGGATGAATCCCTGTTCGACAACCCCACTGCTGTACTTCTTATGAACAATTTTTGAAGAAACGAAGTTGATCTCTATTAAATCACTCGAAACCTAAAACGGCTGACAAAAACTAAACTTAGCAAAACGAGAGATCGTATCCCTCACTGCTAAAACGTTATCTGAAACCTAAGATTTTGTAAAGAGTAAAGCTTGGATTCTTACCAACATATTCAGTTAATTCTCGATGAGTGTCACATAAACTTACTTCGGAAAAACTACTCAAATCCCCTCGGATCAATCCTGCGGAAACGAGAAAATTTCCAATTAAGTCAACTCCTGATAATTAAGCTTATCACAACCAAAGATTCAGAGGCTAAAACGTAAGTTATCCATAAAAACGGCAATCGTACAACCAAACACAAAAACACGCTTACCTAACGACTTTCGTAAAATTAAACTAAACAACATTTTACGAAACAGCTTTCATAAAACAAAACTCATGACATTTTGTGGAATAACTTTCGTAAAATGAAAGCTCAACAACATTTTTCGAAACAGCTTTTCTAAAATCAAACTCAACAATGTTTTATGGAACATCGTGCGGAAAGTGAAACGAGTTAGCATTTTATGATACAACTTTCGTAGAAAAAATTGAAGACGTTTACGAAACGACCGCACCAGCATACCATCCAAACTCGAGTTTGACTAGTCCAACTTGCCGAACGGGCGAGTTGGACAGTACAAGCCGTGCAACTCGCCCATTGGCGAGTTTGACTAGTCCAACAAGCCGAACGGGCGAGTTAAACAGTACAAGCCGTGTAACTCACCCATTTGGAAAGTTTGACCATTCCTACTCGCCCAACGGGTTAGTTGGACAGTGCAAGCCGTGCAACTCGCCCATTGGGCGAGTTTGACAAAATAAGCATTATTGTGGCTCTCCTTATCGTTCTTCTTCGAATCCCGATCAAAACGCTTTTTGTTTCGTCTCAATCAAAGTTTCCGTTGAGATTTTACAATCAAAACTAGTTGGACGCACAGGTCGGACCAGTCCAACTCTCCGAACGGGCGAGTTGTACGAAATGAGCCTCTAACTCCGCCATTGGGCGAGTTGGAATGGATGAGCACTCTTTTGGCTCACCTTTGCGTTCTCCTTTGATTCCCAACCAAAACGCTTTTCGTTTCGTCTCTATCGAAATTTCCATTGAGATTTTACGATTAAAAAAAGTTGGACGCACACTGTCCAACTCGCCCCGATGGCGAGTTTGATTTAATCCCTCCAACTCGCCTCATGGTGAGGTTGGAAAGCCCTGATGAGCTTCTCCTTTGTGTTTGCTTTAGAATCTTGATCGAAAATCTTTTCGTTTCATCTCAATCGGAATTTCCAGTGAGTTTTTACTTCAAAAACAAGTGAGACTCACCTAAACTCCTTGGCTTTCTCCTACTCGCCCTTACCTCCATCTTAGCCTTCTCCTTTGAATCCCGATCGAAACATCTCTTGTTTTGTCTCGATTGGAGTTACCGTGAGAACCTTACGATAAAAACCGCAAGACATGTTTGAGCCTAAACGCGGCCAGACTTGGAATTTTCGTTGGAAGCTACTAAGAAATAAAAACTCTTCGAAGATCGCCATAAGACTTTAAGGAACTTAGGATATAAGAGAATAGTCTAGCGATCTAAATCTTAGGATTTTTCCTGTCTCGATCTATTGTTCTGCGACTGCTTAAGCAAATTTTGCAAACCAATCTGAACTTTCAGAAAACCGAGAAAAAATCGCCACGCACACTTAGCTCGCTTCCTAAGGAAAGAAGAAACTAGAAATGCGAACGTCGTCTTAAAACCGTCTCATTCCTAGCAATATTCTTAAAACTGATGTATTCCTACTCATCAACCTGAAAGTCCCCAAGTCACAATCCTAGCGTCGTCTTTAAACCGACCTCGATTGTCGATCATCCCAATCTCCGAAAGAAAAAACGTACACTACCATTCAAAATATGTGTTCAGCCGTTTTCTTTCGTAAATAAAAGGAGGGAGTAGGTATGTATACTATACTCGTATACTCCCATACTTCAAAAAAAACTTGTCTCGACATCAAGAAAACGCTTTCGACAAAACAAACTCTCGCAGTAGTAGACAGAAAATCATTTAGGCCATGCGATACCTCATAAAACCGATCATCCATTACTTTCGTATAACTATGACATTTATATGGAAAGAACCTACGCGAAAAAAATATCGGTGTCATGAAAAAACGAATTCGCAATGCGGAAAAGAGAATGAGGAAAACACATTCCTTGTTCGCAAATATCACGAGTAATCTGCGAGAGACATTTTCAACTTACTTCTATGCCATTCACTTCTTGTAAAACTTACTCGAAACATCCTTCGTATAGCCACACCAAGTTATGCGAAGAAACTTTCGGAAACAAACGTAGCAAGTTTTACGGAGAAGTCTTTTGGACAATTTGCGTATAGCTAAAACCAAAGTCATATGACTCGTCTTTCAACGAAAAAAACTAAACTTTATCTCTTCTAACTACGATCTTACAGATCTCACTCCTTAGTCATGCGGCTCGCTGGACTCTGCCTCCCATCTCTCTTGGTTGATTCCGAGCAGGCAATCATCTCGTATAGGTTCTTTATCGAGCCTTTTAGGTTTTGTCTTCATTATACCAAAACAAAAAAAAAATTTGTACAACTATAGCATGGAAAATTCTGACTTGTACCGTCGATCTCGACAAACGCTCTTTGGCCCTCAGCCAATTACTCCTTCCGATAAAAATCCAAACTGGAATTTGGTATCCTCTTTAGGAAAGTTCTAAACTAGCATGACCTTAATGTTCACACGAACGTGCCGTAGTCTATCCGTGACCAGCAACATCCTCGGCTATTCGGCTGAACACATCCTTCAGACCAAGCCAAAATGTTTGAGCAACCACTTCTCACCCAATCACTTAGCGGCAAAACGATAATCCATGATTAGTTTAAAAACGCCAAGTGCAAATAACTATCGTATAACCCAGAATTGGATATCATACGACAAATTCTTATTATCAAAACTTAGTCGTAACCACCGTACGATTAACAGAAAACATAAACTTGTCGACAACCAACCAAGTTCAATATGTTATGCGGTTTACTCTAAACCCACAGCGTTTTACAAGTGAAAAGTGGCACATAAGGAAAAACTCGTAACGAAGCTCCTAAAGCTATACGAAGCATCCTTAACTATAGACGAAATAAATCTCGAGGGGCCGACTCTTAACAAAGCACAGTGAAGGAAGTCGCATATTCTTAGGGACAAATTTACGCGACCCATTGGTCCTAATTCCTCGGAAAAAAAAACAAAACGCTTCTTTTCGTAAGGCTAAAACAAAAACCTTGCGATACCACACATCTTCGAGCCCGCAAACATTTCAAGTACGAAATGCGGTATACCAAAGAAAAACTCAACCTTCGACACAGCGAGACGTCGCTAACGCTCGGAGAGCTGTTTTTTGTCAAAACTTTTCAAAACAGAATGCTGACCTTAAAACCAGTCCGCCCACGACTATAAAACATACACAACTTCTTAAACACGTATCCTTCACGAAGGTTCAGAAACAATTATATCTACAAATAAGTTTGTTGCTGATCACAACAAACTCTTAACGTCCTAAACAGACTAAGCCATCTCATAGAGATAGCTCTCGAACACCCGACACAAGGGTAATAGCGCTATAAAAGAAATCCGAAATTTTTGTGAGCACTTTCGGGAGACGCTCGAAATTTTATCCTGGAAGAGATGCTCGATTCCTACCATACAAGTCACATAAGCCGAGAACATATTGCGGACTTTAAAGCGGGATGAAATCAGGTCGAAAGCGATAAGGGAAACGTAAGCCGAAGTAGTCATCGCACCCCCTAAAACCATGATTAGACCTAGGTCTTACCCTAAACCCAGAACATTGGTCTCTAACGTCTCAAGCCATGATATCGAAAAGATACAAGATCCTGAAAGCATGTCTCTTCGTCCATATCTAAGTGCTAACGAAACTTTAAAAAACTTCTCAAACATCTCGAACTAGCAACGAATAGGTTGATCCGAAAAATAGTTGGGAACGAGATGACAACTCGTATCCCTCCCTCTGTACTTAACAAAAATCCGAATCTACTTAAACTCATTTTCAAGAAAAAACCTAGTTTATTCATTAAAAAAACCGCAAAGCGTTCGGAATCCAAAGCCACACGCTGTCAGTCCCGAAAACATAAGTACGGCCACACTCGACAAAATAAACAGCCTATAAGGCTGGTCTCGGAACGACAAAGGTCCAATATACAATGCCGTTGGCAGCAACATGGTTGATAATGTCTACACGACACACAGCTAAACCATGAGGGTCTCACTGGAAAAAAGGAAGTAAGAACTTAGCTCCGGAATGAACTACGAAAGGCTTTATCCCTGTTACAAGGGTACGTAGGCAGCCTCCACAAGGCACAGCCCCAATCCTACTGCATTCCTCTCTTAGAGGAATAAGTAGAACACTTTCAACGGACCTTTTTAAACATTGATTCCGCCTAACTTACCAAACGTTCCAAAACTGCTCGCTAGAACCTTGCGATTCTAACTAGCTGGGGGGCTAGCTGTTGGGGTCAAAATTGGTTACGACGGAATCAACGTCACAAACCTACCTGGAAAATGCGTCTTTCTGAAACTGACTAGGAAAAAGGGAAACGGCAAAAATCGAGGTCAAATCTTGACTGACCACAAAGGAGCGGTCTACGCAAATGAGCCATCAGGAAGAGTTTGTCCAAAGACTTGGGGTAAACGTATCCCTGAATGGCAATATGATGAAACGACTAGAAGACTTGATCATCCAACTCGCCGAATGGGGAAGATGGCCGAGCAAGACGTCCAGCTTGTCGAATGGGAAAATCAAGCCACATGGGTCGACCAACTTCCCCGTACGGCGAGTTGGACGGCATGGACCAACCAACTCGCCCGTACGGCGAGTTGGACGGGACGGACCAACCAACTTTCCCGTACGGCGATTGGGACAGAACGAACCAACCAACTCGCCCGTACGGGGGCGAGTTGGTAGACATGATACGACCAACTCGCCGAACGAGCGAGTGAAATGGCACGAGTAATTCAACCCACTCATTCGGAAAGTCGAATCAAATCAATCCAATTTCACTTCATCCTCGTTAAGCTCCCTCTTTCGATATTAGATCAAACTTATCTTTGTTCCGTCTCGATCGGGATTGACATTGGAACTTTATAGAAAGAACTCGTTTTCTCAAGAAAGGATCGGGTCGACCGTATGAGAAGATAACAGTTAACTAAACACATAGAGTCACACGCTCCATACGAAAGATCTTAAATCTCGGACGACTACGTCTTAACAATTCTCTTTTGATAAAGTCATTGAAACGCCTAAGTCAGAAAACGGCCCAAGGTCTAAAGTTCGGCTAAAGGCTCACTCGCGATTTTATCTGAAATCAAGCCCAAACTTTGTGATGGTTTATCTTTTATTTTGCAGGAAGGGATAAATGTTAAGTTCGAAAGATAAATTTAAGATCGAAGGATAAATGTTAAGTTTCGGAAGATAATCATGAAGATCGAGGAAAAAAGAAATATTTTCCGCGAAGCGATAAATTCGACCAAGAGCAGAAGGGAAAGAGCATACGTCCTCTAGAGAAGTATATAAGGACTTCAAGGGTGATTATGCCGAGGACACACGAAAATCTCCACTCATAGTAAACATAGCTTAGCACTTAAAGCATTTAGGCAACTTTCCGTTTTTGTTATTCGAGCTCCAACTCAGCTAGGATTTTGCAATCTTAGGTTATTAGAACTAGGGATCTCGCCGACAGCTCTCATAGCCTAGGCTCATATCCTGTTGTAAACGCTCATACGCAAATTCGTTATGAGACATGTATTTGCTCTCTTTTCGATTCTTACTTTGTTTTCAATATTTACTTCGTATTCTGATTGATTGGCGTGTGGTTTAGCAGATATCCAGGACTTCTGGGAAACTAATGTTTACCCTGCGTTCCTAATTTAACGGAAATCGACTGTGCAAATTTCGATTCCCACAACAATATAGTTAGGTGACAAGAACTAAGGTTCCTAATCCAAAATGTTGTAGTCCCAGCTCTAAATATTAATAAAACAGCTGACAAAAAAAATTAAAAAAAGAAAAACAATAATAGTGTGGTGCTAGAAGGAGGAGGTAACCAAGATATGTGACGATAACAGAAGGTGAGCAAGAAAGATACAAGAGCGAAAATACAATATGCTCAAGCCTAACTAATATTGTATTGATTAAGGTGATGAAGGAACAAACAACAATCGGAGTTTGGAAAGCGCTGGAAGGTAACCAAAATAAAACATTACCAAATATAATCTAGGGAAAATTGCCAAAAATGGATGAAATAGGTATACTATTGTCCCCTTAGAACAAAATTTAGGATCTTTGTCCCTATAGTACAAACAATAATGAATACCCCTTTTGTCCTTATTCTATTGAAATTTTCTTAATTAAAATGTTAATTATTTTGTAAATATTTTTTAAATAAATATTTTCCTAAACACGGCGGGTGGTGCATGGGACAATGCGAAGAAATACATAGAGACCGGTGCACTCGGTGGCAAAGGAAGTGAAGCTCACAAAGCAGCGGTGACTGGTGATACGTAAGCATTTAGTTTTTATTCAAAAAAAAACTCAAATCAAAGCTCTCTATTCCTAAACGTGATTTTCTCATTAGTATTGATTTAAAAATTGCAGTGTGGGAGATCCGTTCAAGGACACAGCTGGTCCCTCTATTCACGTGCTCATCAAAATGCTCGCGACTATAACTCTTGTCATGGCTCCTGTTTTTCTGTGAGAAAGGACCATTACTTTACCCACCTAGAGAACGTCTCCTCTGCACATACATAGAGGTAGGGAGTAAGAGAAAGAGGTTGGTTATGATTATGAATGAGTCACATGGATTAATGGTTTTGTGTTTGTTTCATCTGAATAAATGAGATATTTTGAGTTTAGTGACAAAGCAATTCGAGAGACATTTAAATTAACTGCAGTTTGACTTTTGGAGGTTTTGTTGACTCTCACTCTTCTTGATGAACATCAAAACTGCAAAAAAGAACAAAAACATTTATCCAAAAAGACGTTTTTAATTTAAATAATTGAAATAAGCAGAAAAGATGAAAAACACACACGATGAATCCCTAAATCGTGTGAGAAGAGGAGGTTTTCAATTTTTTTTTGGAAGAAAACTTTAAAAAGGAAATTAAATATTAAAAAGATTTACAGAATATTACTTAACCGTTTTTGGCTAGATTTTCGGATCTTGTTTATTTTTTTTCCAAAACTTACATTCTACCACTATAGAAGGTAGACGAAGAACTAGGATATGGTATACGACGATTGTAGATAGAAAAACAATGTCAAGAATCCACTTCCTACCGAGCTAGATAAATGTTTATCTCTACGACTTACAGTCAACCAAAACCGTAGATTACAGACTTCGGTAGATTATATATTCTAAACTCGTAGTTATATATGTTTTTGATATATTGCGCATCCTAAGCCGTTTAGAACGATGTCTTTCTGTTAGATTACATATTCTATATCTCCGTAGATGGTAGATCGTAGATACTAACACATTTACTCCATTTTTAAATTTACAATTTAAAGATATTTTATAAACAAAAATATTTTTCTTATATGAACATGCTTATCTACATCAAGTTTACTATTTTTCCATAATTTCTTACCTTGTAAAAAAATAATATGAATTTTCAAAGACAAAAAGGGTAGTGAAGGTCCAAACATGCCAAAAATTGATTTTGTTCTAAGGGGACAATAGTATAGTTATTTTGTCCCTTTTTGGCAATTTTCCCTATAATCTACCTAAGGAAGAGTTTTGCAAGTTTCAAAATGTCTGATAAAAAGACAATTGAAGAGAATCTTGATGCATTCCTAAATTTGGTTGACGATTTAGCAAGAGTTAACAAAAATGTATCTAATGAAGATCAAGAAAATTGAAGAGAGTCTCGATGCATTCCTAAAGTTGGTTGACGGTTTTGAAAGTCTTTACATAAATGCATCTAATGAAGATCAAGCGATCCAGATGCTGTCAAGTTTACCTTCGAAATATGATTCTCTGGTGCATACACTGACGTATGGAAAATGGAAAAGAGACCTTGACCCTAAAGGAAGTCACTATGTCTGCATTTTCAAAGGAAGCTGAACTAAGAGAAAAGGGAATTATAAGGAAATCAAGTATGGTGGTTTCCAGAGGAAGAACAAAGAAATTGTTCGATGAAAATCTATACTAATAAAAGGGAGGTTTTGAGGCTCCATAGAGCGTCCACATCAGTATAAAAGGAGCTTCGAGAAAATGACACGTGTCAATTAAAAAATAGATAATGTAAATAAAAATAAATAAATAAAGAATAAGTAAATACATTTAAAAATAGAAATATCACATTAAACATCTATAGTAATATTATCATTTAAGTAAATATATTCAGAAATAAAAATATTACATTAAACATATATAGTAATAGATAATGTAAGTAAAAATAAATAAATAAAGAATAAGTAAATACATTCAAAAATAAAAATATTACATTAAACTTCTATAGTAATATTATAATTTAAGTAAGTATATTCATAAATAGAAATATTACATTAAACATATATAGTAATATTATCATTTAAGTAAATATATTCAAAAATAGAAACATTACATTAAAAATATATTCAATTAACAATAGATAATGTAAATAAATAATAAGTAAATACATTCAAAAATAGAAATATTACATTAAACATCTATTGTAATATTATCATTTAAGTAAATATATTCAGAAATGGAAATATTACATTAAACATATATAGTAATAGATAATGTAAGTAAAAATAAATAAATAAAGAATAAGTAAATACATTCAAAAATAGAAATATTACATTAAACATCTATAGTAATATTATAATTTAAGTAAATATATTCAAAATAGAAATATTACATTAAACATATATAGTAATATTATCATTTAAGTAAATATATTCAAAAATAGAAATATTACATTAAACATATATAGTAATATTATCATTTAAGTAAATAAATTCAAAAATACAAATATTAGTAAATACATTCAAAAATAGAAATATTACATTAAACATCTATAGTAATATTATAATTTAAGTAAATATATTCAAAAATAGAAATATTACATTAAACATATATAGTAATATTATAATTTGAGTAAATATATTCAAAAATAGAAATATTACATTAAACATATATAATAATATTATCATTTAAGTAAATACATTCAAAAAAATATTACTTTAAACATCTATTGTACTATTATAATTTAAGTAAATATATTCAGAAATAGAGATATTACATTAAACATATATAGTAATATTATCATTTAAGTAAATATATTCAAAAATAGAAACATTACATTAAACATCTATAGGGAAATTGCTAAAAATGACTCAAAACTTGATTTCAAATGCAAAAGTGTACCCCAAATTCAATCAAATGCAAAAGTAACCCAAAAGGCTAGTGAAAATACAATAAACTCCTAGTGAGCAAACAAAAAAACTGTATTCAATTTTACCAAAATAACCTTTTCGCGTAAGAAGACTTCTGCGAGAAGACTTCCCTTTAAGTCTCCTACAGAAGACTTCCCTTTAAGTCTCCTACAGAAGACTGAAGACTTCCCTTTAAGTCTCCTACAGAAGACTTCTCTAGAAGTCTTCTTTAAGAAGTCTTTCGTACGTCTTCCGTGAGTCGTCCAGTAGTCTTTCGAAAGTCTTCTCCGAGAAGACTTCCATGTACGTATTCTCCGGAAGACTTCTCTAGAAGTCTTCTCAAACAATAAATCCTAAAAATAATTTATAAAATTCATAAAAAATATTTATATAGAGGAAAAATAGAAATCATGTAACCACAAACATTTGTAAATAATGTAAATTTATATCAACTAAAACTGAATTGTTTTCAACCTAGATGAATTAATGTAGAATGAGTCATGGTATACATTGGTTTAGGGTTTAGTAACATATGTGATAGTATTGTAGGTAGTTTTAGGCATAGATTTTGAAATCTATCTTCTTAACTTTTTTTTTGAATTTGACGAATATGTGTTAGTGATCCTCTAATAAGATGATTTTAAACACTTTCTAAGTTTATTTTATGTTTAAGGAAGTGTTTTTTGGTTAGTTAATTGATTTAGGGTTTCGGAAGACTTCTAGAAGACTTCCCGGGATGTCTTCTAACATATAATGCAGTAGAAGACTTCAAGGAAGACTTCACGGAAGACTCTACAATTTTACCGCTTGAATTTTAGTGAAAATTCAAATTCCCGCCTAATGGCGAAGTCTTCCGGAAGTCTTCCGGACGTCTTTCGTGAGTCGTCCAGTAGTCTTCCGAAAGTCTTCTCTGAGAAGACTTCCATGTACGTATTCTCCAGAAGACTTCTCTGGAAGTCTTCTCAAACAATAAATCCTAAAAATAATTTATAAAATTCATAAAAAATATTTATATAGAGGAAAAATAGAAATCATGTAACCACAAACATTTGTAAATAATGTAATTTTATATCAACTAAAATTGAATTATTTTCAACCTAGATGAATTAATGTAGAATGAGTCATGGTATTCATTGGTTTAGGGTTTAGTAACATATGTGATAGTATTGTAGGTACTTTTAGGCGTAGATTTTGAAATCTATCTTCTTAACTTTTTTTTTTGAATTTGACGAATATGTGTTAGTGATCCTCTAATAAGATGATTTTAAACACTTTCTAAGTTTATTTTATGTTTAAGAAAGTGTTTTTTGGTTAGTTAATTGATTTAGGGTTTCGGAAGACTTCCCGGGATGTCTTCTAACATATAATGCAGTAGAAGACTTCAAGGAAGACTTCACGGAAGACTCCGAGAAGACTTCTCAAGAAGTCTTCCAAACCAAACTCGAACTTAATTTACCTTCAATTTGAAATTAACCGGAAAAAACCATAATATATTTAACCTAACCTGATAATTTACCGTACATATAAATAGTAGTTTTTCACTGTTTTTTTTCACTTTTGGGTGTTTCAGAAAAAAAAAAGTTGGTGAAAACCCTAGCCTCCTCTTCTAAGGCGATTACTGTGACAATTTCCGACGAATCTCTTCCGACTACCGGTTCCTCTTTATTTCAGATCTGAAACCGTTCGTTCGTTTCTCCCCTTGACTTCTTCCTCTATTTCTTTCCTTTCCGACCTCAAGTTGACCCATTTGTCCGTAAGTCTCCCGGAAGTTTGCCGTAAATCTTCATGGAAATCACCCGTAAGTTTTCATGGAAGTCATCCGTAAGTGTTCATGGTAGTCATCCAGAAGACTTCATGGAAGTCATCCGGAAGACTTCATGGAAGTGATCCGGAAGACTTCATGGAAGTGATCCGGAAGACTTCATGGAAGTCATCCGGAAGACTTCATGGAAGTCATCCGGAAGACTTCATGGAAGCCATCCGAAGTCTTCCGTAAGTCTTCCATGAAGTCTTCCGTAAGTCTTCCATGAAGTCTTCTGGATGACTTCCATGAAGTCTTCCGTAAGTCTTCTGTAAGTCTTCGGTAAGTCTTCCGTAAGTCTTCGGTAAGTCTTCCGAAGTCTTCCGAAAGTCTTCCAAAGTCTTCACAGTCTGTATGTTAGTATAGAACTCTTGGTGTGTTTGTTTTATGTTTGAGATGTTGTTTTATCATTGATTGCAGGCTATACAATGGAATTACCAGTATTCCCGAAGAGGTTGTTCACCCTAGGGGAAGAGCCGATTCCATTGAAGAGCATTGGATATCATACTGATGACCTCAGATTACTTCCTGTCGTAAAGGATGCTCTCCATGCTGATGAATGGGAGGAGCTGAAGAACTCTAGGTTGGGAGTCTTCATAAAGTTCTGGGAGTTGAACTTTGGTTGGGCGTCTAGGCTGGTTCACTATATGCTCTGTTTTCAGCTCGATGTCAAGAAGAAGTACGAGCTGTGGAGTCTCATTGGTTCAGAGCCGGTGAGGTTTTCACTTATTGAGTTCGAATATCTCACCGGTCTTAACTGCGAGTATGTTGAGCATGTGGATAATCCTCATGTAGGGCTAACAGAGGATTTGTATCGGTTCTGGGAGTTGATGGGTGTTGATATCGACTCTGGTCCAAGCTCCCTGCAAATAGTGGCGGTGTGTGGGAGATGTGGACAGTGGTCTCGAGATGACCGCATGAGGATGGGATACCTAGCCATCTACACAGGATTCATTGAAGGACGAAAGTCCACATCCGCTACACGGGCTAGTCCTGCCAGGCTAGTGATGAATCTTGAAGAGTTTGAGGCCTACTCATGGGGGAAATTGGCGTTTAAGATCCTTATGGACTCTGTGAAGGCTAAGGATTTGACAAAATCTTACACCATTGATGGGTTTATTCAAGTACTCCAAACTTGGATCTACTTCGCTCTTCCAGAATTGGCTGCGGAGTATGGAAAACCCATACGAAACAAACCTAGTCCTCCTCTGCTGGCTTATAAGGGGCATAAATGACGAAAATTTGTCAAAGAGGGTATCTTAACACAGGTATGTCTCAGTATCTAACTTGATATGGTAGTGATTATTGTCTCAGTATCTAAATTGATATTCATTACTTCCTGCAGACTCGTGTGGTGAACCTAGTGATGAAGGAGCTTGGTGAATTGTTCCCGCAGTGGGACAATGATAACACCGATGAGGCAGTTGAGAACCTCGTGAATCTCATATGTGGTGGTGAACGTAAGATGAAGTGGGGCAAAGAGAGCTGGCCAGACATTGGTACTAAGCCGTGGACCAATCCAAAGGTCATCATTGTCAAGGAGGAATCTCTTGAGCTTCCTTTCAAGGAAGAAAGAAGACCCTGGAAGAAACTTGGTACTGAGGCTCGTACTGAGTCTCGTACTGAGGCTCCTTCTGAAGCTCGTACTGAGGCTCCTTCTGTTTCGTGGAGTGGGCTTAAGAAAGAAGATCTTAAACAAAGTTTCAATAACTTGACGAAAGCTATGACTGATGGGTTTGGGCAGTGCCTAAAGGAGATCAAGCTTCTTGCCGATAGGATTGAAGTTGTGGAGAAGAAGGTGGGAATCAACCACAATGAACTTCAACTCACAGTTTCAGAACCGGATAATACTGCGCACGAACTAGGGGTTAGTACTGAAACCTCTCCCAAAATCAAAATGAAGAGGAATACTAAGAATAAGAAGTGAACTCGAATTTGTTTCATTTGTTGATTGGTACATTTGTTTCATTTGTTGATTGGATGGTACATTTGTTTCATTTGTTAATTGGTACATTTGTTTCATTTGTTGATTGGTACATTTGTTTCATTTGTTGATTGGATGGTACATTTGTTGATTGGAATCTTTGGCTTGAACTCGAATTTGCAGAGTGAGAGTGTGAATGGGAAGAAATCAGGAAGTGTCAACAAAGACACTGACCAAAAACAAATGAGTAGCATCAATGCACCTCGGGTCCCGGAGGTGGAAGATCCAAGTGTTGTCATTGTGGACAAAACTGAGTCAACTAAATCAGACTTGGATAGGGCGGACGAGAGACGCCGGATAAAGAAAGATGCTACCATGGCATTCCTCAGGGGAAAGAGTGAACGAGAGAGGAAGCTTGCTGCATCACAGCAGTCTCCTTATCAGGGCAACAACACAGCCAAAGTGATCGTGCCGAACAAGAAGGCTGGTCTTGGCTATGATCCGTTTGCTCCCCTTGACAAGAATAACAATAAGTTGCTTATTGAATTTTTGAAAAAAGATCCGTAAGTACTAATCTCCCACAGAACATTAAGTTGGTTGTTGTTGTTTGTTGATCTAGTTTTGCTGTTTTCAGGACTCATAGAATAGTTTTTGATAAAAGACCATCGGGGCCAAGTCTGTGGTATTCCACCATCCGAACACCCCTAAAATGGCTCCACGACTCGGTAATATTTTTAAGGTTTACTTGTGGAAGTCTTCTGTAAGTCTTCTGGAAGTCTTCTGTAAGTCTTCTGGAAGTCTTCCGGAAGACGTCTTCTGGAAGTCTTCTGGAAGTCTTCTGTAAGTCTTTCGGAAGTCTTCTGTAAGTCTTCCGGAAGTCTTCTGTAAGTCTTCTGGAAGTCTTCTGTAAGTCTTCCGGAAGTCTTCTGTAAGTCTTCCGGAAGTCTTCTGTAAGTCTTCTGTAAGTCTTCCGGAAGTCTTCTGTAAGTCTTCCGGAAGTCTTCTGTAAGTCTTCCGGAAGTCTTCCGGGGGAAGTCTTCCGGGGGAAGTCTTCTGACTTGTTATGTCTTCTTGAAGTCTTATGCCTTGTTATGTTTTCAATGCAGCATATGGATGGTTATATCAATTTACTGAGGCAACGGTTTCAGAGGCAACCAGAGCACTCTAGGAGCGAGAGGCTTTGCATTCTTGATCACGTGTTTAGCAGAATGTGGACGTTCAAGTACCCAGAGTTTAAGAGATCAGAGCCCGATGCAAACGGGTTAGGAAGGATGCTCCCTGCAGGGAGTTGGGATTTTTATGCTGGTATACTACCCAGATTTTGCCAAACAAAGAAGGTTTGGGGATCGGATGTGGATGACATTTATGCGCCAGTGAACTTCAAGAATGATCACTGGATTGCTATTTGGGTGTCCATTCCAAACAGGCACATCACCATCTGAGACAACATTATAAACCATATTGGACCTGCTCAACTCGCCGATTTAATGGAGCCTTTTGCCAAGATGCTACCTTATCTGCTTGTGGAATGTTCTGCCTCCGTCGAAGAGCGTGTGAAATACACACTAGAGCCATTCACATATGAGAGAGTGGCTGCCGGAGTACCTCAATTTCGTGCTGGTGATTGTGGTGTGTTCACCTGGAAATACATTGAGTGTCATGCTCTTGGAATGGAATCATTTCCTCCTGCCTTATCTGATAAGAACGTCAAGAGCATTAGGGAGAAGATGACTACTGACCTATTTAATGAGACCCCTAGCAACAATGGAGAAACCGATATTGAGGGCTTGGATATGTATGATTGAACTAATATTTTGTACATAATTCTAATTCTAATCTTTTGTAACCTTGAACTAATATTTTGTAAATAATTCTAATTCTAATGAAGGAACCTATTCAAACACAATACATAAGACATAAGATAACTTCATAAGACATAAGATAAGTTCATAAGACATAAGTTCATAAAACATAAGTTCATAAGACATAAGATATAAGTGCACAAGACTTCCAGAAGACATCCTCCGGAAGACTTACAAAAGACATCCAAACGACTTACCGAAGACTTACAGACGACTTCAAGAAGAATTTAAGAAGATACCCTCCGGAAGACTTACAGAAGACATCCAGACGACTTACCGAAGACTTACAGACGACTTACAGAAGACTTTAAGAAGATACCCTCCGGAAGACTTACAAAAGACATCTAGACGACTTACCGAAGACTTACAGACGACTTACAGAAGACTTCAAGAAGACTTTAAGAAGATACCCTCCGGAAGACTTACAAAAGACATCCAGACGACTTACCGAAGACTTACAGACGACTTACAAAAGACTTCAAGAAGACATCCTCCGGAAGACATACAGAGGACTTTCAGAAGACTTGCATAAGACTTACAGAAGACATCCTTCGGAAGACTTACAGAAGATTAATTCTCACTATTTGGACAATTTGGACGTGTATGACCAGGTTGTCTGCAGTTTGAGCAGCTATAATCCTTGTGTAGCTTCCGCGGTTTGTGTCCTCTCATCCTAGATAGCTCCAACCAAGATTGCCATCTTGATTTCTTTTGTCGCCCTGGACCACGCTTTACATCTGGAGGAAAACAAGTCTGAGACTCAACTTCTCCACCACAAGGATATATATTCTGTGAGTATCCTGCATACAAATATTCCTTCGAGTATAGGGGGCACACAAGTGTTGCAATATGCCGATTAGCAAAGGTTCCAGCTGCTATAGCATGCGAGCAAGGTATTTTCTCGATTCCATAGACACCACATTCACACTTACTATGTTCCAAATCGACAACACAGTCACGTTTGCCACCTGACACAAAGAACCGACTTCCATCAATTGGTTGGACAGTCATCTTATCTTCTAACTCCTCACGAATCGCCAATAAGTATTCAACTCCCCGAGTATGTTCAGTTGTGAGATTCGGAGCATCTTCTCGCCTTTTCCAATACCACCTTCCCAACTTTTCCCTTATAAACTCCAAAAGAAACACTATGAGAAATCCTCTTGCTCTCTTGAGAGCGGAGTTAATAGATTCAGCTATGTTGCTCATTTTTATATTGTACATTTCTCCATGACAATGAACCTGTGACCATAGTCTCACGTCCGTTTCCTCCAAATATGTTCCCAGTGTCGGGTTAGCATTCCGGATAGCGGTTGAAGTCGAAGAGTGTATGAGCATAAGCATCGCCTTTAACCAAGTACAATAGATGCTTCCCTTTATACTTTTGGACAATGTTTTGTTGTAGGTGATAATAACATATTCCTCGGGTTGCCCAAGGGAACACCTTTTCACACGCGCTTTTAATGGCTCTATGCCGGTCGGAGACTATCATCAAAGCATGCTGATCAGATACACAACTCCTCAGTTGTGTGAAAAACCATTCCCAAGCATCATCATCTTCTATATCTACGATTCCAAAAGCCAATGAAAATATCTGAAAATTACCATCTTGTGCAGCTGCAACTAACATAACACCTTCATACTTCCCACTTAGGTGAGTCCCATCAACCACGATGACCCTTCTTTGATACTGAAAACCAGCAATAGAAGCTCCAAATGATATAAATAAATACTTAAATTTATTCTCAGCATCAAGTTCTATACTAGTCTTAGAACCCGGATTTGCTAACGTGATTTGTTCCAAATATGAAGGCAGCCTCTCATACCCTTCTTCTGCTGATCCTCTTACCAATTTTTGAGTATGTAACAATGCTCTGTATGAAGTGGTGTAATCTAGAGTGATGCCAAACATGTTCCTCATTGCATCTTGGATATGCTTCGGATTTAACCCATCAATGATTCCAACGCGATCTATGAAAAGCTGACCAACATACTTCGCAGTAAAATGTTTCCGGTGAGCCCGTCGTTCAGACACAGAACATGTATGAGTCATCACATACTTTGTTACCCAAAACGTGTTTGTTCCATGTTTCACACTCGCTCTAAGCTTCCATTTGCACCCAGGAACACGACATTTTGCTACAAGTAGAGTTATAGTGGTCTTGTATATTTTGAAGGAGAATTTATGCTTCACCACTGTCAACCGCAACTCTGAAACCAATGCCGCTTTAGTGATAAAACTCTGGCTGACATAGATATTGGTGTCAACTATCCCATTCGAGCTTTCTCCTTCATTAGCATATGTCTCTTTGAAATTCTCAAAACATATATCTTCTTCCTCTTCATGTTCCTCTTCCTCTTCTGCATCCTTAACTCTTCCATACTCACTGTAATCTCCAAACTCATCATCCACTTCAGCAACATACTTCTCCTCCTCATCATTTATATTTTGAGGCAAATTATCATCATCTTCCACTTAATTTTCTTCTTCCCCTTCATTTTCTTCTTCTCCTTCAACAGCTAGGTTTCCTTCAGCGTTGGCATCATTGACATTCCTCATCCTGCCTCGGCTTGATACACAAAGACGTACAACATGTGTTTTACTTATCTTGATCAAGTTATGAACTTTTCTATCACTTGTAACATGAATAGGAGGAGTATCAGGAGCTAATTGTTGCATTAGTGCGTCTGGTAACAAGTAAGTTAAATCCACAACCTCAGCGTTCTTATCCAGGTTAAAATCTTCTACAGCCATTTCAACAAGTTCATCATATGTAGAACCATCACTCAAAAAGAACATTCTCGCTCCTTTGACATTATCAACCACAAAAACCCAAGAATTATCTTTCATCAACCATTCTCCGTAAACAACAAGTAACTGAAGCATCATCTGAAAAAATCATATTAAAACGCATTAGCAAACACACAACATCGTATTAAAAAAAAACTAATATGATGAAAGATAAGAACATTAATAAACAAAAAAGTTTGTAACCTCATAATTATCATCATTTTAGTTATGAATTTCACTCAGGAGCCCCAATACACATTAATTAACAAGAAAATATTAAAAATTCGTTTTGAGTTTTGAGAAAATTGAAGTTTAATAAAGATTGACGTAGAAGACTTCTTAAGAAGTCTACCCTGAAGAAAACTTCTAAAGAAGTCATCCCCAGAGAAGACTTCTAAAGAAGTCTTCTGTTTAGGTCACTTTTGCAATTGTAAATTTACGAAGGAAGACTTCTCTAGAAGTCAACTTTGTAGAAGACATATTGAGAAGTCTTCCTTTGTAAATATTGGCTTACTTTTGATTTTGAAAAATTCTCAAAATTCCCTGAGAAGACTTCTCAGACAAACAGGTTAGTTTTGCAATTGGCCGATCGTTGTCAGAAATTTGACTTTTGTAAAGGACTTCTCTAGAAGTCTTCTTTTTTATAACATGAAGTCTTCTCAGCGTCGCCAGAAGTCTGCGTGGGTTACTTTTGCAATTGAGAATTAATAGCAAAACATTAAGTATTATTGAGAAGACTTCTCTAGAAGTCTTCCGACGAAAGACCTCTTAAGAAGTCTTCTCTCGTTACCAAATGTTTGACCAGAAACCCGGAATAAAACTTGAGAAGACGTCTAGAGAAGTTTTCTCATTAATATTTAATGTTTTGCTATTAATTTTCAATTGCAAAAGTAACCCAGTCAGACTTCTAGCGACACTGAGAAGACTTCATGTTATAAAAAAGAAGACTTCTCTAGAAGTCTTTCGCCGGAAGAGAAGTCTTCTACAGAAGTCAAATTTCTGACAAATTTCGGTCAATTGCAAAACCAACCTGTTTATCCGAGAAGACTGCTAGGGAAGTCTTCTCGGTTTTGCTTGTTTTTTTTTGTAATCAAAGGAAAGTTAGAAGACTGCTGGGGAAGTCTTCTAGTCAAAACACGCTAAAGGTCAATTGCAAAACTAACCTATGCATTGACCAAAAGACTTCTCTAGAAGTCTTCTTCGCGAACTGATCTGAAAAATAATATCGATTTCATACATTGGACCGTCAGATGACTTGCTTAGGCTTCTCCAAGCACACAGAACTTCAATACTCAAGCTACCAATCCGTTACTCTATGAACATTACAAAGTTTGGAATAAAAATCTTGGGTTTTTGAATGATTTTTTAAGGAAAGTGAAAGACATGTGGTTTGAATGCACAACAAATGATATAGTAAGAGAAAAATTCGTGTTTTTGTCATTAAGACCTTCAAATTGGTTGTTCATGGTAGTTGGGGGATTGATGGCAATGACAATATTGTAAATATTTGGTGAAGATAAGGATGATAGAGTAAAAGATTTATTTAAAAAAAAACAATGGCATTTTTGTGAATAACTCAGAAATTTAGGGTGAATAAGGCAAATAAAAGTTTTAAAAAAATAGTGAGTTAGTTTTGCATTTGAGTTGAAATTTTGAGTCACTTTTGCAAAACACCCAACATCTATAGTATATTATAATTTAAGTAAATATATTTAGAAATAGAGATATTACATTAAACATATATAGTAATATTATCATTTACGTAAATATATTCAAAAATAAATAATAAGTAAATATACGATGTAAGAAATAAAAATATTACTTTAAACATCTATTGTAGTATTAGAATAATTAAATATACAATACAATATAATAAATATAAATATTACATAAACATCTATCGTAATATTACATTAAACATCTATCATAATAAGTAAATATACAATATAAGAAACAATAAATAATAAGTAAATATACAATATAAGAAATAAAAAAAATACTTTAAACATATATCTGAAAAATTTATATGTTTAAGTAAATATACAATATAAAAATAAATAATAACTAAGTATACAATATAAGAAATATAAATATTACATTAACATTTATCATAATATTATTATTTGATATAAAAGCAAGAAAATTGGAATAAGTAAATATATAATATAAGAAAAAATAAAAAATAAAAAATAGTAAATATACAATATAAGAAATGAAAAAAACTGAATTAAATATATATCCAAAAAAATTTAGTAAAATAAATAACCACTAAGTAAATAAAAAATATACAATAGTATTAAAATAAGTAAATATACAATAGAATAAAAATAAATAATAGATAAACATATAATATAAAAATAGAAAAACTACATTAAACATTTATCTAAAAAATGTATAGTAAATATATAATATAAGAAATATAAATATTATATTAAAAATTTATTATAATATTAACATTTGATATAAAAGTAATAAAATTAGAATAAGTAAATATATAATATTAAAAGAAATAATAAGTAAATACACAATATAAAAATATTTATTTAGTTAATATTTGAAAATTAAAATAGTTCCGCGCGTAACGCGGATTAACCCCTAGTCATGTATATAATTATATATGAGCCACTTTTCTCTCCATCTAGGTTGTCCACGTCAACAGCTTCAAATAATTACGCATGGGCTTTTATAGTTACTAAGGCCCAGTATAAATTTTATATACAGCCGAGAAACTAAATAGACCTAGGCCACAGTCGACACTTTCATCTTCCACCTTCCTCTTTCTTCTCGACGGAACCCTAGCTTTGTGTAACAGAATCTAGCAGTCGTCGTTTTAGTTTCCCCAAGTGTTCACTTAACAGGATTGAACACTAATAAGTAACCTGTCATATACTAATGTCTACATTAATAGATTCATCACGTCCCACTTCAGCCGTTTTGGTCAAATCTCCATCTCCCTTTTCATCTAATCCTGTATATTTCACAGAAAGACCACACAAACCATATGGCCATCTGCAAAACCATCAATTGACGTTTTCTTTTCCCTTTTTGAAATGTAAACCCAAAGAGATTGATGTTGTTGCTGTCCCAGTTCAAACTGCGAAGTCACTTTTCATAACGTACATCTTGGTCGCGCTTCTTAACAAGTTTTTTGACGCCTAATCCATTTTCGTAATGCAAATAATATTCAAAAGGCTTCAGAGTTCATGAGAAGGTATTCGATCGATAACCTCTTACATATTACAAAACCCAATCTAGCTTCGTTTCACTGGCCGACAATTTTTTTAAACTGTTATTGTCAATAGAATTCTGAAATCGCACATTCATCCCTGCATTTAAAGCTAATCAATATTGTCACCTGTTGGAAGATCAAAGACTACTGATTCGTCATATGAAGTTTCATGCCTTTCCAAAAAAATCACACAATTCGATAAGTCTTAGGATGAGGGGTTCTCAGAAGGACTCACACTCTACTGAACATGAGATGTCTTCAAATTCCATGCATGCTTCAGCCAGTGCTGTCAACCCCTTCATCATTGTCATTTCTGAGAGGTAAAGATAGAAACTAGGAGTCATATGCAAAAATAACTATTACCGTGAAGAATGATACCCCTTTTCGTTAAGAGATTTATATAAGCAACAAAATCATGTCGAGATAGTCAACAAATTTTTGATTCATAAGAAAATTCTATATGACGCCTTTTAGCTTGACTCTATAAATTCAGCAAACTTGCAGAATGTCTCTCTTAGAAGCCTTTAGAAAGTTTGTGACACTAGAAAAAGTTATTGTTTTCAATCTGATGATCTCTCCACTGTACCGGCTAATTTAGGAGTAATAGTTCATATTTGTAATTGTGAGCTACATGCCTAAATGCTTCTATCTTCTAAATAACGTCTTTACACCACGCTGCAGAACTTCTGCCAAGATAGTTTAGTTCGGGATAGTCATTTGCTCCGTTTCATGAACCAGAAGTCACCCAATTCTTTACAGTATTTGGCGCTAACATCACAATTGCATGGATGGCAAGTTTAGTCTTTTCGAAATATATTCATCCACAATTAGTCATACGCGTTTCCATTACACAAGTCAGAATATCATTACTATATCATAACCAACAACCACGCATCTCATTTACCGTTTTTACAGACTCTATGGGTGCATTATTGATCCAATGACAGAGGAAATATGATACTTGATTATGTCCGATTTCTGAAGTAGGAGTTCCTATGATAGTCAGAACGTACAAAGAAATGCAATAGAATTAGCTCACCTTGATATATTTTGAGTGTCCTAACTTCACCTCTGAGAATTAGCTTTGTGGTCATACTTGGAAACACAAGAACATTAGAGTGTCCTGACTTCACTTTAGACTACATCATCTTCAGGCAAGTTTTTCTTCTAAGAATAGCTATTAACAATTTCCTGAAGGTTCTTAAGACGAAAGTTCTCTTACCCTACTTCTACCTTAACTAATCACTCTAGAGTAAGAATAATACAATTATCCCAGTCGTAAAAACTAAAACACAAGGTCAGACACAAAACTCCAGCAATATGCATCTGAAACACAATCTCTGCAAAAAAAAAAAAAAAGAATAAAATCAACGTCACTCACGTTTGCTGCTGACGTTAATCTAAAAATTTCACACAAACTCTACATATACCACAACTATGAAAACAGTTTCCAGATCACATAATTATTAATAATCTCACGGTATAATTAAAAGCATCTCTTAAAGATAAAACAGCAGGGAAAGATAAAAATGTATGGGTCAAACTGTTAAATCATTTTAACACCAAGACCTAATTTAGATTTGTCTTAATTCAATCTTAACACAATACTAAAGAAGATAGAATGACTAACCTTGATCCATGCTTGGATGCAATTCCACCAATTGATCTTCTCCCCTTTAATCTTTTCTTTGGTGATTTCCTTGATGGACAAGAAATCCCAAACTCCCTTAATCTCTTCCTTTTGATCCCTTTTGTTGTAATGTGTTTTTCTAGAAAGAAACTGACTTTCAAGTCATCACCTTTCAAGCAAGAGTATATGTGCCTTTTATAATAAAGAAGGGATGTGTTGGTTTGCTTTAAACACAACTCTTTATTCATTTAATTGCACACTATATACTCATAATTATATATATATATATATATATATATATATATAATTAATCTTATGGTAATCATTTCCTTATGACTACCTTTATATATATATATATATATATATATATATATATGATCATAAAATTAAGGATGTTTATAAACATAAAGTAAAGTAGGAGGGTTATCAATACACTCATATTCTAACTCATTACTCGAAACCGATCCATCACAGTATCGTCTTTTATATTAGAATATATAAAAACATTAATATGAACTTGAACTTTATATTAAACCAATAGATACATAGGTCACATAGAATATAAAATATTCTTACATTCTCCCACTTGACATTTGTGTCGACTTAAGGGTTCAATAACTTTAATGTGCACTTTACATCAAGTTCACTTGATCTTTACTAAAATTTAAATTGATCGAATCATGGCGGTTGTATGTCATTAAACGACATAGTCCCTTCCATGTATCACAAATCGATTCCAATTTTACATCAATCCTTGTATGAGAAGGATCTTTATTTCTCAACCAAAACATATGTTATCTACAAACCATAAGTGTATATACATACTTTAATGATAACATAATTAATAAATCAGATACATAATCTTTAAGTGAATTCTCTGTGTCAAATACATAATGAGCATCCCATAACTAAAATAGCAAAGCCTTATCTATAATACCCATATGCTCTACATGGCCATTGAACGCCTTGGGTGGTAAACCTTTAGTTAGTGGATCCGCTACCATCATGTCCGTCCTTATGTGTTCAAATGACACTCTTTGTTTCTGAACTTCTTCTTTAACAGACAAGTACTTTAACTCCATGTGCTTAGCACCCTTCGAGTACTTGTCGTTCTTTGAAAAGAAGACAGCTGCAGAATTATCGCAGTAAATTCTCAGCGGCTTGGCTATAGTGTCGACAATCCGAAGCCCTGAGATAAAATTCCGCAGCCATAGTGCATGAATTGTGGCCTCAAAGCATGCCACAAATTCAGCCTCCATAGTGGAAGTAGCAATGACAGACTGCTTTCCACTCTTCCATGATATTGCTCCCCCAGCTAATAGGAACAAGTATCCAAACGTTGATTTTCTGCTATCAACGCATCCAGCATAGTCTGAATCTGAATATCCAATAACTTTCAGCTGATCAGATCTCCTATATGTAAGCATGTGCTCTTTGGTGCCTTGCAAGTACCTGAGAACCTTCTTTGCAGCTTTCCAGTGATCCATTCCGGGATTGATTTGATATCGACCCAACATTCCAACAACAAAGTTGATATCAGGTCGAGTACATGTCTGAACGTAGTTCAAACTCCCAACCACCGATGCATAGGGAATTCTTTCCATTTCTTTACGCTCCAATTCATTTTTAGGACATTGCATTTTACTAAACTTGTCCCCCTTCTAAATTGGAGCAGAGCACTTTTCCATCTTATATCTCGCTAAGATCTTATTGATATATCCTTTTTGAGACAAACTTGACAGTCCTTGTGATCTGTCTCGGAAGATTTCTATCCCGATCACATAAGATGCCTCACCCATATCTTTCATTTCAAAGTTCTTAGAGAGATACTTCTTCACATCATGTAACATGCCCATGTCATTTGCAGCAAGCAAAATATCATCAACATATAGAACTAAAATCACAAACTTACTCCCAATGATCTTAATGTAGATACATCGATCAACGATGATCTCTACAAAACCATATGACGTGATGGTATCATTAAACTTTATATACCATTGTCGAGAAGCTTGTTTTAGTCCATATATTGACTTTCTCAGTTTACACACCAAATTTTCTTTTCCTGCGACCACAAAACCTTCTGGTTGGTCCATATATACTTCCTCCTCAAGATCTCCATTCAGAAAAGCGGTTTTCACATCCATCTGGTGAAGCTCAAGATCATAATGAGCCACCAAAGCCAAAACAATTCTAAGAGAATCCTTCTTTGAAACAGGAGAAAATGTTTCTTTATAGTCAATGCCATCTTTTTGAGTGAAACCTTTCGCAACAAGGTGAGACTTTCGTCTTTCAATTTTACCTTTCGAGTCGCGTTTAGTCTTACAAACCCATTTACAACCAACGGTTTTGAAACCATCGGGCAACTCTACTAAGTCCCATACATGATTATCACTCATAGATTTCATTTCTTCTTTTGAAGCATCAAACCATTCTTTAGAATTGTCACTTTCCATGGCCATTTTGAATGAGATCGGATCTTCATCCATGCTTAAGTCACATTCATTTTCAATAGTATAAACCACATAATCATTTGAAATGGCAGATCTTCTTTCTCTTCCAGATCGCCTTATAGGTATTTGTGGTTCACTATTCTCTTCTTGAATTATGACAGGTTCATCAACAATATTTTCAACTGGTGGAACTGGCACATCATTATGTTGTTCTATTGTGTCATTAAAATCAGATGCAACAATAGGGACAACTACCTCAGGTGGAACTACAGGTGAAGAAACTTCAACCTGAACTTCAGAAATGTCCACCTTTCGTGGTTCACCACTCCCACTAGTTTCACCATTTTCAATGAACCTAGCATTACCCGAATCAACTATTCTCGTACTATGGTTAGGGCAATAAAATGTATACCCCTTTGATTTTTCAGGATAGCCAATGAAAAATCCACTGACAGTCCTAGAATCAAGTTTCTTCTCATGTGGATTGTATATCCTTACTTCTGCTGGACAACCCCACACACGTAGATGTCTTAAACTAGGTTTCCTTCCCGTCCACAATTCATAAGGGGTCTTAGGAACTGCCTTACTAGGAACCCGGTTAAGCACATACGTTGCAGTTCTTAATGCATATATCCACAACGAAAGGGGTAAAGAGCAATTACTCAACATGCTCCTAACCATCTCTATCAAGGTACGATTCCGCCTCTCAGCTACACCATTCTGCTGAGGAGTACCAAGCATAGTGTATTGTGCACAAATGCCTTTACTTTCAAGTTATTTTGCAAATGGACCAGGACATTGTCCACTTTCATCGAATTTTCCATAAAATTCACCACCTCTATCAGATCTCACTACTTTAACATTTTTATCTAACTGTCTTTCCACTTCATCAATGAATACCTCTAGAATATTCACAGACTTAGACTTTTCATGCAGTAGTTAGGTATATCCATATCGTGAGTAATCATCAATAAATGTGATGAAATATTTTTCTCCACTCCATGAAGGAGCATCGAAAGGGCCACATATGTCGGTGTGTATTAATTCAAGAAGTTGAGTTCTTCTTGTGGCTGGTTTCTTTAAAGTATGTTTTGTTTGCTTTCCTTTAATGCAGTCTATGCATACATCTAGGTCACTGAAATCCAATTGAGGAAGAATTTCATTCTTTATCAACCTCATAATTCTTTCTTTGGAAATATGACCTAGTCGTTGATGCCACAAGAAAGCAGAATTTTCATTAGTTGCGCTACGCTTAATGCCTCGACTTTCAACATTAAATAGGGATTCAGAAAATTTTGCATCAAGGTTAAACTTATAAAATGAATCAAATAAAGTACCACTACCATAAAAGTAATCATTTCGGTACAATGAGAAAACACAATGTGCAACTTTAATACTAAAACCTAAATTGTCCAACCTACTAACAGAAACAAAATTTCTAGCACACTCAGGTACATAGAGACACCCTTCAAGATCCACATGACTTCCAGTGTCCAAGATGAATCTATATGTCCCAATTCCTTCTATTTGTGCCTTCATCCTGTTTCCCATGAACAAGTATTGTTCAGGTCCTCTTATGGGCTGGATCGAACTGAATCCCTGTTTAATATGAGACACATGAGTAGTAGCACCAGAATCTAACCACCAAGTATTATTAGGAACTTCGACAAGATTCATTTCATAGCAAACAAAGCTGTAATGTTTACCTTTCTTGTCGAACCAACCCTTCCTCTTAGGACAATCCTTCTTGAAGTGTCCTACTTGCTTACAAAAGAAACACTTCTTTTCCTTCTGGATTTGACTTTGAGGTCCTTTCACGAAGTTCTTAACATTCTTTTTGTCCTTTCTACTTGATGTTCTTTTGCTGCTACTGGCACTTCCAAGACCTACGAGGTTAGCAACTTGACCTTTCATCTTCCTTAATCTCCCTCCTCTTGAATTAACATAGCCTTTAATTCCTTAAAGTTCCATTTATCCTTAATGGTGTTGTAATTCACCTGGAACTGGCTAAATTCAAGAGGTATAGAGTTCATGATGAATTGAACCAAGAACTGCTCATGTACCTCCATTCCTAAGGTCGTTAACTTTGCTGCCATATTAGACATGTGCGTCACATGATCATGGATTGGTTGAGTCCAGTCAAACTTCTTTGTAGTTAGCTCATTCATGAGACTTCCTACAATCGACTTGTCAGCCAATTCTGATTGTGAACATTCCTTAATTTTCTCTATGAATTCCCTTGCTTTCTCTGTCTTAGGCATTGATGGCTTAATACTTTCCGCCATCGTCAACCTCATAAGGTTCAAGCTCAGCCTGTTAGATCGCTCCCATCTCTCATAACGAGACTTTTCAGATTCAGAGCTATCTACCGTAATGGCTGAAGGTTCCTTATCAGTTAGTATGGCAGAGTCCAAAGCCATTACACCCAGTGTAAACTGGATTTGCTCGAACCATTCACCGTAGTTGAGGCCATTAAACTTTACCACAGAGTTAGCAGATGCAAACACATTTGATGAAGCTGCAAGCATTCATACATGTTTACCCGTTAGTGCTTTGAGACTATAATATATATTCAGACTAATAGAACCCCATAAAATTGTATTTTAAGTAACCTTTGGGCAATACTTAAATACAAATACTTTCAGTGATGTTAATTATATATACTTTAATATTAATCAATCAAACACTAATCAAATAAGTATGTAATCTTTGGATATACATATTATTGACTATAGTAAGAAGTGACTAATTCTTTTCTTATTATTATTTATATTCAATGATCCACCTTTGGGTGATCTCCTAGAATATAAATAATAAATTAATTGACCGATCAAAATTTTATGTCATTTAGCATCATTCATCTTGATCAATTATAGATTATTATTAATTTTTAATATTTATAAGTAAATAACAAGGCCACTTTGGTGACTAACATGTTATAAACTATATAAATATTAAAATATTAATAGGTAAATTTATTTTAATATTATGTTAATACTTCATAACATAATTATTTCTATATTGTGTTAAAGTTTTATAACACAAATTACATATTATTAAAATGCAGCGGAAGCATTTTAATTTAAAATACATTATATATAATATTTAAAATAGTATATATAATATATCCTAAACTTTATGGAACATAATTATATAAAACGTGTAGGAGCGGTTAACGCATGTCCATTATATTATTTTGTTTACCTTTCGGTTATTTGAATAGTGACCTTTCATAACCATTAAGCAAATTCCATAATCTTGCATGCAACTTTTCATGCATGTAAATAAGATTTACTAAATTGATTACTTTTCACATTATAATAATCGTTGCGTAAATTCCAGATTCTAGCATGTGACCAATTCTAAAATCTTTCATGCATGCAAAACTTTTAATCGTGCATTGATCATAACACGGTTTTGTCAAATAATTTCAGAAACAATTTATGAAATTTTTACAATTGCCATTTAATTATAGTGTTGTGCACAGACATTCATCATGAACACATGCCACTATAACTGTAAACACGTACGCAATAGTGAACGATTACTTTGACAACTTTCAATTGGTGACTTTTCATCAGACAAAATAAAAATTATGTGCTTTTTCAAACATAACCCAGAGACAAACACTCAACCTTTCATGAGGGAACAGATGTCGATCAAATTTCAGAATATGTAAAGAGAAGCACACGTTCATGCATGCATGTACGATTAATTAATTGTTCGTAACTAATTTCCTTAGTACAAATCGAGACAACTTAATCTATCATTCACTTTAAACCGTAAACGCACAACGATTACAGTGCCGTAAAATTACGATGTTGTATTTTTACATACTGATCATGAACTTACATTTAAAAAAAAAAATGAAATCGTACATGATCCTATACGTTTAGTTATGATGAATTAATTAAATCTAAATTGGCTCTGATACCAATTGTTAAATCATTTTAACACCAAGACCTAATTTAGATTTGTCTTAATTCAATCTTAACACAATACTAAAGAAGATAGAATGACTAACCTTGATCCATGCTTGGATGCAATTCCACCAATTGATCTTCTCCTCTTTAAACCTTCTCTTTGGTGAATTTCCTTAAACGACAAAGAAATCCCAAAATTTTCCCAAGTCTCTCTTGATAGTCCACTATTATTGTGGCTTTTCTAAGAAGAGATTTTTCCAATGCAGCCAGTAAAGTGAAGTAGGATGTCAAATATATAATTAGTAGAGGGAGTGACTAAAACAACCAAAACTTTCAATCCTTTTAACCACCCAAAAAAATAGTTAACATATATTAAATTCTTAGGTAATTATTTTTAAAAAAATTACCTTTTACATATATTTCACTATGATCATCAGACTAAAGACATTTATATAAAATAAAGTAAAATAAGAAGGGTTATCAATACACCCATAACTAACTCAATTACTCGAAAACCCTGATCCATCATGGTATCGAACTTTTATATTAAAATATTAAAATACTAATAAGAACGTTGAATTTTATATTTGAAATCAATAGATAACATAGTCACGATAAAAGATAAAATATTCTTACAAACACAACAAAACGTACTTCCGCGATCATCATCCTCTTCTTGCAACATGTTTTTACTAAACTTTAACTGCCCTTTTGGCTCGTGTCTCCTCATCAATCTATTGCCACTGTTTTTCAGTTCCGTCACTACCTTCTCATGTACATTGCAAATACGGAGCCCGAGGTCAAATTTTTCAGTTGATAATCAGAATTAGGAATTGAGCAAAGCAAAAAAGAGAATTTCATTTATACCCTAGTTTGATATCACTTTAACAATTTATCTTTAATAAATGATTAATTTAGACAAAAAGTATAATATTTATTTATTTGATAAAAATAGACTTAATTAATTTTTCTAAATATTTATAATTTTTTTAAGAAATTCAACTCCATTACCCTTTTAATACTAAAACTCTAATAATAAATATCACTAAAAAGTGTAAATTCCAAATTTAATATACTTTTGATAGTGTGGTTTATTTTTGCAAAGCTTTACTATAACTTGATATTATTTTTACAATTTGTTTAATAAAAAATCGAAAGTTTGGTGTTAATCGAGAGTGGCATCGATCGTACACGGAGATGTTATTTTTCCCATCGAAAATAGAAAATGAACAACTGGAAACTTTGGTGGATGCTCAATGACAGCGAATATTTTAGTAGATGTTGAAAAGAAAAAGAAGAGAAAAAATCATTTGAAATTGGTTTTTGAGGTTGGATATTTTGTAAAAGAATATAGCCTGGCTAAAGTCCATCAAGCATGTTTAAAAGGTACTTTTTGGTATTAGATACAATTTATATTACTGCATAATTCTTAAACAAAGGTGCATCATGATTTTGAAAAATTTCTTTTTTGGTATTGAATACATTTATTCATAATCTAACTATAGTGTACAAAGAAATCTATGTAAAATAATAATGTTGAGACTTATGATATTTTTTTATATAATTATAGAGTTTTATTAAATTTATCATTATTATATTTTATACGTTAAAAATATTTTATGTAAAATTAAATCATAATTGTCAACAAGGTTATACATTATTAGATTTTAATATTTTTTTTTCAATATTATCCTTAACTATATTATTTATTGTATAAAATATGTATTGATAAATATGTTAATTGTGATATTTTAAATGTAATGTGAATAAAGATAATTAACAAATATTTAACAAGTTGTTAAGAAATATTAAGAAAATGAACATGGCTAGATTAATAACACTGCATTATCTTATTTTAGTCTTTGTTTGTAAATAAATGCAGTTAACTGATTAATTGTATTATGTTAGTAGAATATATATTTACATTAAAAGGTTTTAACAAATTGTTATTATTTTTAAATTATATCATTATTTTGAACTGATGGTTAATCAACATCGATAATTTTATTTAATTCAATAACTTAATTTATAAGTTTAACTTATATCATCATATAGATTATCGCCAATTATCTACCGAAATATATTTGTAAGGGATAATTAGACTATATAATCAGCCAACATTTTAATAATAAGTAAAATTAACTTAAATACAATAAGGACAATGAATATTCCAAAGCGTATTTTCTAAAGTATATAACCAAAGTACCCTGAAAACAATCCGGATGGAGTTTTTCCTTTTCTCTTTCTCTCCCTTCTTAATGTAATGCGATGAAGCACATAAAATCTAATCCTATTATTTTGTTTGTTTCTAACTCATCAATTGGAAGAACTGCTTCGATGAATTGAAAAACAGAACAAAAATTCGCCAAAAAATGAGAAATACAGAACTCGGCAACGCAAAGTGAACTTCGATCATAAGATCGGAACATAACCTCCTCTTTTTCATAATATGAGATTTTTGGAGATTAATTAATCATAATAAAATGTATCAATTTTGTAAATTTTTCAATTTTCATAATTTTTTTATTAATAGTAACTTAATAAATCATTAATTTTTCATGCATTAATAAGTCGAAAATTACCAAGAGCAATACACACGGCGGCGAGTGGGCGATATGAGTGGCGAAGATTTCTCATCCGATTTTTCATCCACGGCGTTCTTATTTCTAGATCTAACCACACGTAGGTCTAAGGCCTAGTGATCGCCATCCAGTTCGCCCTTTGGTCGTGGACATGGGTTCCTGCGAGTTTCCGATCTATTTTTTTCTCTTGTTCGTGTGATTTGTTCGGAAGCAACATCAGTTGTGTGCCTCTTGCACGGTTTTTGATCTCAATCAATCCATTTGATATATGATCCTCTGAACGGGATATATCCACCCACATCTCCTTGTTCTATATAGTTGAACGGCAAGTCGTGTGAATCGTACTCTGAAACTGTTTCGATTACTAGTCTTTACTGCAAGGCTTGAGTCTCAACCAGTCCCACGGGATGATTTCTCATTGGGATATATCTCACGGTAAGATCTGGTTTTCCAACAAACGCTTTTTTTGTACTACCAAGTTGATTTCGTGTACAGAATCTTTTATGATGTCGAGCTCTCGTCATGCTTCTGCTTTAGAAAGGCAAGGCTGTTTGGTACGATGATAGATGATGGATGTCCAATCCTATTGGATGACCAGGCTGATGAAGGGCCGATTAACGAGTATAGTTCTCTCTTATTGGGAAAGTTTCTGCAACGCCATACAGCAAATGTTTCTAAACTAATTGGGACTACATGTTAGGCCAGTGGTCAGATGAAAGATAGAATGACATTGCTACTAAGCTAAGGACAAAATGGACGTTTTCTGTTTAGTTTTAGTAATCGAGGATGATCGTCAATGCTGTCTTGAAGGTCCGTTTCATTATAATGTACTTCATGTTTGTGCCGTAAGGGTGGAGCCTAATTGTTGATGACGACTATCCTTGGATAATTCCCTTTATTGTGAGCCATTGGAGTGCCTTTTCACTTAGGACTGAGGGTAACCTGAGGAAATATTGGTAATAGACTGGGCCTGAGTATACAATTTCGATGGTAGGGAAGAGAATTTCGCGTCAATATCGATACCAGAAGGCCTTTAAGGTTTACCCGAAAGCTTAAAGTATGATGGAGAGTAACAATCCAGCTAAAGTATGAAAATCTCTTCAATCATTGCTAATATTGCAGCTTGATAACTCATGAGGATGGTCACTGTCCAAAAAAAGCAGAGGATTCAAAGGTAGAGGCTTAGAAACAGAGGGATGCTGCTCTAGTGTGCATGGAAATCAAGGTACTAGGCAGCGATGAGGGGAGAGGGTTATCGCCTCTAGTGGGGGTGTATAGACCTCCAGGGACGAGAGTGGGATCTTCTATGTTGGTTAAGACACACAAGGATCATGGTTTAGTGGATCGTTCAACTTACGAAAAAAGGGTTATCCGGTCGAGTACTCGCAGCGGGAAAGATTAGATAGGAAAGAGCACTAAGATTCAACCCTTATATCACCGTGGGAAAGACAGGAGAAATGGTATGATGTGGTCTGAGGAAAACATTGGGTGATCATAAGTCACAGCATAGGCTACCAAATCAGGGAAAATCATATTGGTTCAATGCGACTAAATAGTGTGGAGGAGGGACAAAAGCAAACATGGGCATGTTGTGGAAGATGGCTCAGTGGTTCCCTTGTCAAAACCACATGAATGCAGGTGATTCTTCTCATAAAGTTGCGGATCAGAATGTTACATTTCAAAAGTCAAATGACGGGCCTATTAATGATCTCCTAACGCCCTCACATGTACGGTCTTGAATGATAAAGCTGAAATGGAGACGAATTTGGATGGGGAAAAGGAGATGGCGATGATGGACGAAGATGATCTGCTAGGGGAGGAGGCAAAAGAGATATACCCAATGGAGGAGGATCACATCGTCAAGGAAATATATAGAGCAATCTTATTGTGGTTTACGACCAGCAAGGTATTGAGTTTGGTCCCGAAGGTTGTGGAGTCAGAGGGTCATATGCCCCCCACAGTGTGACTCGTGGTACTGTTTCATGATGACAATCGACAAGACCCAGCATCCCATAAGGCGTGCGTATCCAAGGATTAAGGGTTGTGCTATTAGGCGCAGCTGCTGGGAAGTAGCCGAAGGGTACAATTAAGAAGGTTCCAAAATGTGGAGCAAGGAATGCACAAGAAAGGTTTAGTGGATTCCAAAATTCCAACCCAAAATCTTTATCCATGAAGACAATCAGTTGGAACTGTCAAGGATAGGGAACAACATCATAGTTCCGACACCTCAATGAGATGTGTCAGAAGTATCGCCCAAGACTATTGTTCCTTTCTGAGACGAAGGATAGGATGCTCCTGTTGCAAAACATTCAGATTGACCTAGGTTTTAATAAAGTTGTATATCGTTGAGCCTCATGGCCAAAGCGGTGGTTTGGCTTTGTTTTTATGGATTATTTGCAAGTTGATGTTTTATTTTCTAATAATCGTAATGATTGATGTAATATGCGAAGATGATGGAATAAAGTGTATATGACGTTTGTTTATGGGGACCCTATTCTAGAACATCGGTGATTTAGTATGGGAGCGTCTTACGCCCTTTGCAACAATAAAAATCGGACCATCGGTTCATGATTGGGGATTTCAATGAGATTACACGTCATGAGGAAAAGGAAGGAGGGAGGGTACGTTCTGATAGTTTGTTCCTCCCATTTAAACAGATGATAAGTGATTGTGGTATGCTGGAATTTCCTTGCTTAGGCCAACCAGCTCTCTTGGGTTGGTAAAAGAGGTGTAAATACGGTTAGATGCATATTAGAATCGAGCCTTAGGGAACGAGAAATGGCATGACAAAGTTTCCACACTATTTGGTGAGATATTTGCGTCTCTGGTGATCGGATCATTGTCTGGTCCTAGCCAACATACTATCTAAGCCTTTCAAAAGCGAAGAAGAATTTGAAATTTGATAAAAGATGGTTTAGATAGTAGATGAAATTAAAAGTGTGGTTGAAAATGGATGGAAATTCTCCTTAATTACCTTCAGATGCAGACATTATGACTCATATTTCTAGTTTCCGTAAAGCTATTAGTTAGTGGAGGAATACAAAATGATATGAACTTGGAACAGCAAGTAAAAGAAGTGAAGGAGAAGATAGAAGCTATGTACAACGATGATAATGCATCTGCGGAGGATTTGTCGGGAGCTTTGAAAGAATTATCTGACGCTCTTAAGGCGGAGGAGTTATTTGGAAACATAAGAGTAGAGTTTTATGGCTTCAAGTGGGAGATCTAAACTCAAAGTTTTTCCATAATATAACGAAATAGAGGAGGGCAAAAAAAAACAGAATCACGAGTTTTGACTGATGCCCAAGGGAACTTGGTAGAGGATGAAGATGGCTAGTGTCCATAGCGACGAGTTACTTTCGTTCATTATATTGAGACATCTGATCCCTCTGATCTAGATGAGGATATGGCGAATATAGCAACGATAATTACTGAGGAGATGAACCAGGAACTCATTGCTCCTGTTACAGAATGGGAGGTTAAAATTACCCTATTTGCGATGCATCCAGAGAAGCCCCCTGGGCCAGATGGAATGAATGCGTTGTTCTATCAGAACTTCTGCGATATTGTGAAAGAGGATTTAACTCATATGGTCAATGAATTTATGTTTAAAGGAACCATGGCACCAGGGCTTAATGATACCAACATTTGCCTTATCCCAAAGAAAGATAAGCCAGCCGAGATGTCACAGTTTCATATTATAAGCTTATGCAACGTGAGCTTCAAAGATTGTTTCTAAGGTCCTATGCCAGAAACTAAAAAATATCTTACCTGAGGCGAATATTGGGAGACTCAGTCTGCTTTTGTAGTAGGGCGCCAAATAAATGATAATATAATGATTGCTCAGGAGATATTCCATGCCCTTGAGAACGAAACTTGGTGGAAGACATATTCGTATGGCTATAAAGACATATATGAGCAAGGCTTATGATAGGATGGAATGGATTTTCATAGAAATGATAGTACAAAAATGGGCTTCGCTGATTTATTGGATTAGCTTGATTATGCGATGTGTATCCACAGTTAAATATCAGGTTTCACTACAAGAAAACGTGGCATAACGACCACACATTGAGAGGTTATCTGGTCGTAAATGGCTTTTTACGACCACATAACAACGAAAAGCGTTTAGTCGTTATTAGCCCGTCGTAATTCACTTTTGGTCGTAACGTGGACTTAAATATTACGACTAAATATTTTGGTCGTAAAACGGATGTGAAACACGTAGTCGTACACTAGAGGTTGATTTGACGTAAAGTTACGTCCACTAAATTAGACGTAAATTGGTCGTAAAGGGTGGTCGTAAAGTAGAAGTCAAATCCAACGTAAAACAGTATTTAAATAGAGGTAAAGGGTACGACCACATAACCTCTACTCTTGAACCATAGACACAACTTGGTCGTAAAATGTACGACTAGATAACTTCGGGTTGATTTATTTAGTACGAACACTTCACCTCTAGAAATAAAATAAAATTTCACCTTTTAAAATACACAAATTTAAAATTTTTAATTTACGAAATTTAATATTTAATTAAAAATCCTTCAGTTTCGAAAATATATAAACTTAACTTAATATATCCAAAACATAATAAAAATATATATTAAAATTACATAAGAAAAACTAATTAATTAATTATTAAGATTAATGTCTGCGAAAAACTGGGAGGTATGTTCATCGGCACCTCGCTCTGCATTTGCTCATTCTTCTGGAGTTAGGTCGGGATAGATCGTTGAACGTCGAGGTCTCCACATTTCCGCAAGGGCTGGGTTTGTTTCCGCCATAACATCAAACATCTCCGCCATGGCCCTAATGTGGTTCCTGTTGGCCTCGTTGTCCGTCCGGAGGGTCGAAATGACTTGGTTGGCGGTTGTCAAATCGGTTCGGAGCTGCTGAGATTCTTCTTGCTGTCTTGTAGCGTATTCAGCTCTAGCCCTCGGGACATCGTTCACCGTACCGATCCCGATCATCCGTCCCCTCTTCTTCGGGATAACCTTCATTTAAAATAATTTAAATTAATTAAATGAATAATTAGTATATACATAATTAACTATAAAATCGAATAATAATTAATTACCTTCTCAAAAATTTTGTCTTGTTCAACAATGGATAACTGAACGGGTTCCCCTTGTTCCACCGTCAACTGGGTCTGGACCTCCTGAATCTGCTCCTCAACATCGTTGTAGATCTTCTCTGCTCGGGGATCTACAAACGTCCCGTCAGAACGCTGATGGGTCAACTTGTAAAGTCGGGCAAGAGACGGTGGTGCTCCTTCCACCGCAGCCTACAGAACAACATAATTAAATATATTAACCTAATTAATTAATATATCAATAAACAATTTAATTATTAAAAAAGCTAAAAACAAATTAAAAATTTTTAAATTTTTTTTTAAAAATTTTAGCTAGTACTTACAATTTGTAGAGCTTTCCCTGCATGAGAAGTCTGTCCAGAAGTGTGGGGCACAACGACCAAATTACCCTCAGCATCACGCGCCATTCGGTTGTTGGAGCAACGGGCCGAAGTTTAACTGACTTCGGCATACTCCAATAAGCCGTCAAGCCATTCCAAAAGTAATCGCTGATGTAGGTCGGTTTACATTTGCTGACCTCGGGATCAAACCTCCACTTATCCTTCCAATTGCCGACAATATTCTTAAGGCGTTCTTGCGCCTTCTCGTAAAACCCTTCCTTCACGGTCTCGTTGACCGCAATAGACCAGTTCCATTTTTGCTGCAAAAAATAATTAAAATAATTAAATGAAATAATTAAATATTTAAATGAAATTAAAAAGTGAAATAAATTAATTTAAGTAAGAAAGAAAATAACTTACCGCAAAACATTTGAACCAAGTCCTCCGAACGTGGCCCGGTGTAAGGGACCAGTTCGGATGAGGCTCCCGGAAGTTCGACCTTATGATGTTTGCGACGCTCCGTCCCAAGCGATTATCTGTTGGAAACCTATAAAAAAATTGAAAATTCATGATTAATGTTAGATGAAAATATATATAATTAAAATTTCATATATATGGAAAAAATCATAATTAAAATTACCAGAGCGTGTTTGGAGGTCGGTCTGGATCGATGATAGGTAAACCTTCTCGGCCCGGCATTTGGAGAAGATCTTCCACTGTGTATCTAGCGTAGGGAGCATCCGGTGGCACAAGCAAATCCGGATGGACACCCGGAGGAGGAGGCGGAGCAGCTTCATGGACTGGAGGATGTTGCTGCTGATGTTGCTGCTGCTGCTGCTGATGATGATGATCATGATGCTGCTGCTGATGATCATGAAGCTGATGCAGATGATGATCATGATACTGCTGATGATCATCCTGCTGCGGATAGTAGGGAGGCACGACGTCAAACTGATCAAGAGGCTGCTGCGGTGGCACAAACGGAGGAGGAGGCACATAAGATGGTTGAGTGCCTTGGGCCGCGGTCTCAGGGACGACAAACTCTCGGGCTGTGCCAGAGCTAGTAGCTGATGGATCCGACGACGACGAACCGAGAAATGTTTCGCCGTAAGAAGCAGTTTGGCTTCGTCTCGCTGCGTGATTTCTTAATCTCTTTCTCCCGGCCATATCTACATATACAAATAAAAATTATGATTAGAAACATAATCATGTGCTAATTATCTAATATAAATAATCTAATCATGTGCTAAACCATTTCTAAACTATATAAATTATCTAATATAAATAATCTAATTATGATTAGAAACATAATCATGTGCTAATTATCTAATATAAATTAATTCCAAAATAATTTTAAAAGTAATTAAATACTAATTATCTAATATAAATAATCTAATCATGTGCTAAACCATTTCCAAACCTAATCTAATTACCACCTAAACTAACCACCTAAACTAAAAACTAAAACTAAAACCGAAAAAAAAAAACATACCTGAAGAGAGGGAAAGTGGTGGCTAGTGAGAGAGTATAGTGAACGACGAAATGAGCTCTGGTCGACGAGTTTATATAGGGATTTACCTTTGGTCGTAATGTGGTCGTAAATTACTTCTAGATTACGACCAAAGTGAATTTACCACCAATTAGGGACCACGTGTTACGACTAATCAGCATCCACTAGTGACGACATTACGACCAATTAGATTCTATATTTATTTACGACCACTTAGAGTCCAACATTTACTTTTACTTAACAACCAATAAGAATCTACAAGGATTTACGACCACTTCGGGACCAAAGTTTTACTTCTACGTTACGACAAAAGAAGGTCAAATTCAAACATTACATCCCATTTACCACCAAAAAGAAAGTCATGAAAAAAAATATTCCTAAGACATGTATAAATACATTAGGCAAATGTTCCATAGAAATATTTCAAATCTATGGAAGCATTTGTCTAAGATATTTTTACAAATTTCTTAGGCAAAAACTAAACTATATGTTTTTTACAAAGAATTTTGTGTTTTGATGTTTAAAGAAATAGATGTTTTAATTTGTTTGTGTTTTGCATTTCCAATTTCGAATGGGACTTGGTATTTATAGGGAATTTTTACGACCAAAAAGGGACCACCTATGTTTTACGACCAGAGAGGGACCAACTGTTACGACCAGCCTGGGACCACCAGTGTTTTACGACCAGAGAGGGACCAACATTTACGACCAAGAAGGGACCAATCTTTATGACCAGAGAGGGACCAATAGTTACGACCAAAAAGGGACTACAATTGTCTATACCCTATGTCCAAAACCCCAAACCCCAAACCCCAAACCCCAAACTTCAAACCTTAAACTTCATAAGTATATCATTTTAAAACTCTAAACCTCAATATATCAGAAAATTCTTAATTAATATTAAAAAATACTAAAAATGTAAAAGTATTAATTATACAAAACTTCAAAAACATTAATACAATACAAAATACACACACACACATATATATATATATATATATATATATATATATATATATATATATATGTTATTACTCGTCATCATCTTCTGAACCATCATCTATTTCATCATTTTCTTCAAATTCATCTTCATTGCCTTCATCCGCTAAATCATCTGGAAGATCTTCATATCCTAGGTTCTGAGGATCAACAAGTAAAATTTCATCAACAGGTTGTTCAGGCACTGCCACTTCGTTAACGGAATCTCCTTGCAAAGGCGGTTGTTCATCGTCACTCATTACACGACCCCGAGGTGTAACTTTAATAGCGGCTAACCAGGATATTCCAGATTGTCTAATCCGCGGATATGGAATAAAACAAACTTGGTCTGCTTGAGCTGCCAAGATGTAGGGCTCAAATTTGTTGTACCTCCGTCTTGAATTGATATCCACAACTCCAAATTTGTTATACCGAATACCCCTATTAACCGTCGGGTCGAACCAATCACATTTGAAGAGGACACATTTCATCTTCATTAATCCAGAGAATTCCACCTCGATGATCTCTTGCAAGATTCCGTAGAAATCTGTTTCGCCTTTACACATACTCCATAGTTCACCGTTGCTCGACGACTTCCATACTCGTAAGTGTGAAAAGTGTAACCTCGTGTGAAATACATAGGTGTTGTGGTCACCTTAGCAATTGGACCTTGTATCAATTCATGAACCCACGCACTATAGTATGGATCATCATACTTAACCTGTACATGTATAAGTGGTTTAATTCATAGTTAAAATAACATTATATATATATATATATTAATTATATATATGTTGGTTTACCTGTGTTTTTAACCACTACACAAAGTGTTGATCTTTTCTTTTGTTGAGATCATTAATTGATATTCCTGGTAAAGCTTCTTCAACTTGTGCAACGAAATCGCTGTTTTAACAAAGGATAGATCATCAAATATTAATTAAATATCATATCAAACATGTAATTTTAACTTATATAATTAATTACCTTTCAAATTCTTGCATCTCCTCGCAATTAAGAAGTATATATGTGTGGGCACTGTGAGCATCTTCTGTACTTGACCACCAAACTTCTTTTAGTTTTCCACCTAGACGTCCAATCTGACAGAATATGTCAGGAACATCCTTTTCAATATAAGTCGGAATAACACCACCATCGTCATATCTACTCGGAGCCCCGTTTTCGTGTACGGACTTTTGAGCCAAAGTAGTACGAAGTAAAGTGAGATGTTTCCTCATTCAAGCTCCCAGCAACTATTGAACCTTCCACCCTTGCATGATTTTTTGCTTTCCCTTTTAAATATTTCATGGATCGCTCGTAGGGATACATCCATCCGTTATGTACCAGTCCACGTAGCAATGCCTCGTGTGGGAGATGGAGAACTAGATGTTCCATGACGTCAAAAAAGGATGGCGGAAAAATTTTCTGAAGATTACACATCAAGATCGGGATATTATCATCAAGTTGACTGATGATATCTTCAGTTAATGTACGTGAGCTGAGATCCCTGAAAAAAGCTCCAATACCTGTTAATCCAATTGCATATTAATAAGATATAATACTCTGACATGCAAATCTGTTATATATTTAAATGAAAAGTTACCTGCAAGTGCTTCGTGAACATTGTTTGGAAGCAACTCCGCAAAGGAAAATGGTAGAAGTCGTTGCATAAATACATGACAGTCATGACTCTTCATCCCAGAAAACTTTTGTCCCTGCTCAACACATCTAGATAGATTTGACACATATCCATCGGAAAACTTCACATCTGATGCCACCCACTTGAACAACGCCGCCTTCGCTTCTGCTGACAATCTGAAAATAGGAACTGGAATTTTCCCATCGCTTTTAATATGCAGCTCACTCCTACAACATAACCCAGGCAAATCCAACCTCGAGTTCTTGTTATCTTTTGTCTTCCCGGGTACATTCAGTAATGTATTTATGATGTTCTCAAAGAAGTTTTTCTCTATATGCATCACATCTAGATTGTGTCGCAACAGTAAATCCTTCTAGTATGGAAGTTCCCAGAATATACTCTTTTTGTGCCAGTTATGCTATGTACCGCAACCATCAGCCATATTCGCAGGAGTATGCCAATTACCCCCTCTCTTGACTGTTTCTTGTGCACCATAGTAATCGATATCTTTCTCAATTTCCTCTCCAGATAAATAAGGAGGTGCGGTGTCCCGTACAACCACTTTTGCCTTGAATAACGTTCTGTTTCGTCGATACGGATGGCTAAGAGGGAGAAATTTCCGATTTTCATCAAACCAAGAAGTCTTTCTACCATGCTTCAGTTCAAATGCGCTAGTGCTTCCCATACAATAAGGACATGCTAGTCTCCCATGCGTAGTCCAACCTGATAGCATCCCATATGCTGGAAAGTCACTGATAGTCCACAGAAGAACGGCTCGCATTGTAAAGTTGGTTCTCATTGAACAATCATATGTTTCCACCCCTGTTGACCACAATTCTTTCAATTCTTCTATCAGAGGTTGTAAGAAAACATCGAGGGACCGCTTTGGATGCTTAGGCCCAGGTATCAATATACTCATGAAAAGGAATTCCCTTTGCATACACATCTCTGGTGGAAGGTTGTATGGTGTCAAGATGACTGGCCAAAGTGAGTATTGCCTTCCAGACATTCCAAAAGGACTAAATCCATCTGTGCATAATCCAAGATAAACATTGCGAATGTTGCTTGCAAAATCCTTGTGCACCGAATTCAAGTGTTTCCATGCTTTTGCATCTGAGGGATGATTGATCTCGCCATCCTTCTGAGTATGTTCTGCATGCCATCTCATCGCTGCCGCAGTCTTTTCAGATTGATATAATCTCTTCAGCCTATCCGTAATAGGTAAGTACCACATCCGCTGGTACGGTACCCTAGTTCGTCCACGTCCTTGTGGTTTATATCGTGGCTTCTTACAAAATCGACACTCCAACAACTCTGCATCTTTCCTCCAGAAGATCATACAATTGTCTATACAGACATCTATCATCTCTGAAGGTAAACCAAGACTATGAACCAGTTTTTGAATCTCATAATAAGATTCAGCACTCACATTATCTTCAGGCAAATACTCTTTAAACAACTCCGCCCATGCATCCATACAAACTTCAGGTAAGTTATAATCAGTTTTGATATTCATCATCCTAGCTGCCAATGATAACTTAGAAAGACCATCTCTACAACCTTCATAAATTGGCTGATTAGCAGCGACTAACATGTCATAAAATCTTTTGGCTCCCAAGTTAGGTCCTTCTACATTTTCTACTCCCACCTCTACATTTTCTACTTCTGCAGCAATTACTGGATTTGTTTCACGAAATGCATCAGTAACCATTTCATGCATCCTATCATGATCTACCACCTGATCCTCCGAAGGTAAATGTTGTGATCTATTACGAATATTTTCAAACTGATTACTACTACTAGCTTCATTCATACTATCACCTTCTCCATGATGAAACCAAATGTAGTAATGTGGAGTAAATCCTCTATTAACTATATGCTTCCAAACCGTTTCACTAAGAGCGAATTTTGTATTCTTGCACTTAACACATGGACAGAACATTTTACCCGTTTCCTTCGTGAGAGACGTGTTTCCGGCCTGGTACATGAATATTTCTGCCCCGTTGAGGAATTCCGATGTCACTCTTCCCTCAGAATCTTTATGTGTATACATCCAACTTCGAAGCTCATAAATATCTCGAGACATTTTTTACTCTATCTTGTTTCGTTTATTTTTGGAGAATCTTGTTTATTTTTTTTCTGTGTAACTAAAAAATGGAAGATGAGATTGTATTTATAGGCAAATTTCAAAAATGGTAGGTGGGGAATATTACCCCATATTTACGACCAAAACTATGTTACTTCGAATAAACTACCACGTGCATGTAATATGGTTGTTAATGCGAAGCTATATATTTGGTAGGTGGGGAATATTTCAAAAATGGTAGGTGGGGAATATTACCCCCTATTTACGACCAAAAATATGTTACTTCGAATAAACTACCACGTGCATGTAATTTGGTCGTTAATGCGAAGCTACATATTTGGTCGTAACTCCGTAGTCAACTAACTTCTACTTTACGACCACTTTTTCTTTTGGTCGTAAATTAGAGGTTAAATTACTTTTGCTTTACGACCAACCTTTGTGGTCCCAATTTTACTTCGGTTTTACGACCAATATCTCTTTGGTTGTTAACTGGTCGTAACACAGACGGAAAATTACGACCACCATTTTGTGGTCGTAACAGTTGGTCGTTATCCAAGCGTTTTCTTGTAGTGTTTGATGAACGGTCAACCAAGGGGAAACATCATCCCACAAAGGGGTTTGCGACAAGGAGATCCTTTGTCTCTTTTCATTTTTATCTTATGCACAGAAGCACTATTTAGTCTTCTTAATCATGCAGTGAGTCAAGAAAAGATAACGGGTCTGCGTGTAAAACGCGCGTGCCCTTCTATATCTCACATGTTATTTGCTGATGACAGCATGTTCTTTTTCAAAACGGAGCCCCGTGAATGCGATTAAGCCGTGAAAATGATGAAGGTCTATGAAAAAACATCGGGTCAATGTGTAAATTTTGACAAATCGTCGCTCATTTTTAGTAAAAAGGTTCCGCTTAGGGTTAAGCAGGAAATCAAGGCTACTCTGGCTATTGAAAATGAGGGAGGAATGGGGAAATACCTGGGTATCCCCGAGGACATAAGTGGATCAAAATGTAAATTTTTTGCTTTCTTAAAGGACCGTCTTGATCATAGGATTAATGGATGGTCTGGAAGATAGCTCTCAAAAGGAGGGAAAGGGGTTCTGATCAAGTCCATTGCCTTAGCTCTTCCGACATATGTCATGACAAGCTTCCTTCTACCATTGGAGATATGTGAAAAACTAGCAAGTGCAATAGATTCTGGGGGAGCTCCAATCCTTCAAGGAGAGGGATGCATTGGGGTAAATGGGAAAAATTATGCTTTCCAACGGAAGAAGGAGGAATGGGTTTAGGATGATTCATTTAATCTACCGTTGGTACCAAAACAACTATGGAGGCTGATTTAGTATTCGGATTCTCTACAGGCTTGGCTTTAGCCTCGACGCCCTCGTGCCCTAGAGTTTTTCCTATTTCTAGCACTTATGCCAATCTGAACTACCTATTTTGGAGAAATAATGGGATTGAAGAACCAGAGTTGGATATGGATCCTTATCCATGGATAATATGGTACCTCTGGAAAGCTCGCAATGACATGCTTTTTAAAGGGATTGATCGGAATCCTCTCGAACTTATTCGACATGCTGAGAGTGAATGTAAAGCGTGGTTTGAGGCAAACATGTATGTGCAACATACAATGAACCAGCAAGTAAATATACAAGCCCCAAGCTTGTCAAATATTTGCTTGGTCGATGGATCCTGGACTAATGAGACAACGTTTAGTGGCTATGGATGGGTTTGGAAGGATGATAATGGAATGGAACAACTCTTAGGGTTGAAAAACAAAGAAAAATATATGTTTTCTTTGCATTCAGAGATAGAAGCACTCATTTGGGCGATGTAAGAAATGCTCTAGCATACTTCATGTCAGCACTTTGGGACGGATAGCAAAGAGGCTATAGCGATGATACAAGCCCCGCACGAATGGCCAAGCTTCTCAACGGAGATAGAGGAGGTTCTAGCCCTGAAAAGACGCTTTCAAGATTTCAAGATTAGCCATATTCCAAGACAGTTCAATCAGAAGGCTGATAATTTAGCTAGGATTGCTCGTTCTTTCTATCATAATTTGTTATTTATTGGTTGTTCTATTCTGGTTTGGATTCCCAAACCAACTCATGTTCTATGAGTAGTAGAAGAGGCTTTTGTCGTAAAAAAAGTCAATTAATTTTATTGAAGATTGAAATATTTTCATAAAAAACACAAAATATCTATCTTTATGAAACAAGTTTTTTTCTAAAACATGTATTATAAAGAAACGGAGGGAGTATATTATAACAAAAAGAAAATCATGCTTCTCTCTGAAAGATTTGAGATTGATTAAGAGAGAAGCAATGAAGAGAAATCTCTCTCTAAAAGAAGAGAGACATAAAACTCTTTTTATTTTATCTTCACGTTTTATTTTTGATCCTATGTGTTTTTATCTACTTACCATTCAAACTTTTAATAGGTCTGGGCGTTTTACCCGGACCCAAAATCTCGAACCGGAACTGACCCGAAAAACCGGTTCGGGTCGGGTACGGGTAATGTCATTTTATTCCATTGGATTTTGTTGTGGAGGATCCGCGGTTCTTGGACCCAATCCGACCCGAACCCGAGACCCGATAGGGTACCCGAAATACTCAAAACTTCTAGTATATATTAAGTATATATGGGTGTTTTTAGTATAGTTTTGGTATTAAGAATATTTTTTTTAAGTTTGAGGTTTGTATTTTTTGGTATAGTTTTGGGTTGCATGTAAAATTTTAGATTTTTTAAAATATAGTTCAAGCAATCGAATAAATTTTAGGTATTTTTCATGTCTTCAGATCAATTTTAGGTAAAAATTTTGATATTTTGAGAATTTTAAATATTTTCAGATTTTTGTATGTTTTTGGATAATATTCGGACACGACCCGTAGGACTCAAACCGAACCCGACTCGGATCCGAACTGAATCCAAACCAAAGAATTCTAATTACCTTATTGGATCCAACTATCTAATACTCGAACCGGACCGGACAAGGCCTGAACCGAACCCGAACCGACAAATTCTAGTTACCCTATTAGGTCTAAATATCTAAGATCCGAACGATCCGGACCCGATAAGATCTGACCTGAATCCGACCCGTAGACCCGAATACCCATGCTTAACTTTTAATATGTATTGAAAATTGGTCATGTGGCAAGTTCTTCCCTTTTTTTAATGTCATAGATCCAGTCACACAATTCAAGAAAAAAAAGAGTTTGGACAGAAAAGGAAAAGAAAAAGAGAACAAAACCATAATGACTACTCATTGGTTCAATAATTGTCACTGACTCGTCGTTCTCTCTTTATCTCTGACGGAACGGAAGTGGTTTCTCGAAGAAATTCATCAATCTCTTCCCGTCTTCATCACCTATCGAAGAATCAGAAACTATTACAATCCCATATAAACTCCGAACAAAATTCCAGATATGTCGAAGGTTGGGCAGAGAGGGATTCACTACTTACAGACACTGAATACGGCGTCGTTCACGACCGTGTCTGCTTCTTCGATCGAGAAAGGGCAGAATCGTGTCGTCGATGCTTCGTTAACTCTCATTCGTGAAAGGGCAAAACTCAAAGTATACAATACTTTCATTTTGTCTTTATGACAAATATAATCATATTAATATCGTTGTTGTGTAGGGAGAGTTAGTGCGTCTCTTAGGAGGAGCTAAAGCTTCAACATCTCTTCTTGGTGTCCCACTTGGTCACAACTCTTCTTTCCTTCAAGGTCCTGCCTTTGCTCCTCCAAGAATTAGAGAAGCTATTTGGTGTGGTAGCACAAACTCCTCCACTGAAGAAGGTAGCAAAATAATTAGCTTAAGATTTTGGTTAGGTGTTTTATAGAAGACTTTTGTTTAGGCAGGCGTGTAGGCAATGTTTTAAACGCCTAGACCGATTTTTAAAAAAAGTTGGGTCGAAAAAATTGTTTGTTCATATCGGATTTACCGAGTAGACGCATTTTTAGGATATTGATTTTAGGTATAAATAGATTCAACTGTGGAATATAGGGAAGGAGCTAAAGGATCCACGGGTTCTAACTGATGTTGGGGATGTTCCGGTACAAGAGATCAGAGATTGTGGAGTTGATGATGATAGACTAATGAATGTAATAAGTGAATCTGTAAAGCTTGTAATGGAAGAGGTAAAGCTAAAGGTTTTGTCTGATTTCATTGTCAAAGTCCAAAGTAACTGAGTTTTTTTTTTTCTTGTTTTGTTGTGTCAGGAACCATTGCGTCCGCTGGTCTTAGGTGGAGACCATTCCATATCTTATCCTGTTATTAGAGCGGTCTCTGAGAAGCTTGGAGGACCTGTGGACATTCTTCATCTTGATGCACATCCTGATATATACGCCTGTTTTGAAGGCAACAAGTACTCTCATGCGTCTTCCTTTGCTCGTATCATGGAAGGTGGCTATGCTCGGCGGCTTTTACAGGTACTGTTCTATGTACATCACAATCTCTAGGAAAGATAATTCTAAGGAGAAGCCACCCTTTACTGTATAGGTTGGGATCAGATCGATAAACAAGGAAGGACGAGAACAAGGCAAGAGATTTGGAGTGGAACAGTATGAGATGCGAACTTTTTCGAGAGATAGACACATTTTGGAAAATCTGGTATCTCTTTCTCTCCCTCCCCTGAATTTTAGACAAAAGAGGAGTTAAACTGTGGTTTTAAACTAGAGTTCGGTTTTGGTTGTAATGGGTTTGTACAGAAACTAGGGGAAGGAGTGAAGGGTGTGTACATCTCCATCGATGTTGACTGTCTTGATCCGGCGTTTGCACCTGGAGTATCACACATCGAACCAGGAGGTCTCTCGTTCCGAGATGTTCTTAACATCTTACATAACCTTCAAGGAGACGTGGTCGGGGCTGATGTTGTCGAGTTCAACCCGCAGCGTGATACTGTCGATGGCATGACGGCCATGGTCGCCGCTAAGCTTGTTAGAGAACTAGCTGCAAAAATCTCCAAGTGAATCAACAAAGGTGTTAACAACTCTATTTCTGTGTCTCACTTCGAGATCATTGAGATCTACAAGTGAATCTCGAAGTTTATAATATTTGTTTTTGGTTTCTTGAAAAAGATGCAATAATAGACTGGCTATGTAGACAGAACGAACATAGATATGAATAAGAATGCTTACAATATGGTCATGCATTGCAGCAGAAAATGTTAGTGAAATGTCAACTCATTTCTAAAATCTTTGGTATCTATGACTATGAGCACTCTTTTTTTTTTTTAACTCAACATCAACTTTAATTCACCAATCAAGTTACTGAAGGTTATGATCTGTACAGAATTGAAACCAAATACATTGAAGCTATTTAGTATTGCCCTAAGTCAATTGATTGGACCTCACGCTACTTGACCAAGCTAACAATGTATTTGTTTGACTACACCGAGATTAAATCCACCCTACAACCCGGAGTGTATCAATTCTTTGACTCCTACAATCGACCTCTAGACATTTGAGTACCTACTAACTCAGTAACATACGAACCTAACTCGGTAAACATTTCAACTCCAGGCTATTGGCCCCTTATTCTGCATATCCAAACTCACACTTCTACAGTGAAACCGATAGCCACAAGAAGAAACATCTCAAGAACAGAGAGACTCTTTGGCCACAATTTTCAAATCTGCTTTTATCTCCATGTTTCTTCTATATACGCTCGGGTACCTAGCACATTCTCAGCTTAGGAACTAGACATGGGTTACAAATTCGGTTCTTGATAGCTTGGATAGTCGGGGGAAAAGGCCGCATCCTTTTCAATCTTTGCCTGACATTTGCAAGCAGCAGCGTGGTGGTTCTTATTGTAGTGGCGATGTGGATAGGCTCAAATTTAGCTAGACATGATCCCTTCCACAAGGATCTCTTCTCACCCATGTCATATGTTGTTGCAGCTGAATTGTGCATCTAACCTCTAAACCCCGATCTTAAAGTGTTGTTTTTTATCTAACTTATTCTATTTTGTGCTACGTGTAGGCGATTTGTCATTTCATAGATGAATACGTAGTTTCTGTTCAGGTGTCTCTCGTTATATCGTACGGAGACATGGGAAATTGTCTGATCTAATAGTGCAACTTCAAAACTTACTCATATGGGCTGAAGGATTTGAAAGCGCATCATATGAATATGACAATGCAGCCCTTGCCTCTCAGGTATTGTGGTTTCCTTTTGCTTAATTTTCTTGTCACATGAACTTAAAAAACAATCCATTATGTACTACGATTTCCGAGGCATTTTTGGAATCATTACACTAAATCCGGTTCCTCTTTTTTATAACATAGTTGTCTTCTCTCGTTCTCGATATATTAGGATAGTGAGACAACGATGTATCAGAAAGGTGCCTTTGTATAGTTTTCTTGTATTCGACAGCGAACTTGTGCGGGATTAGAGAGTTAATCTACAACCAGATTAGCGATGTCATACTCTAATTTTTTTCATTTACAGCTTACAATTTACCGGTGTGACCAATTTCTTTTTTATTTTGCATGTCTACTATGTTGATTCCGAGTTTGGTAAGTCCGATTAAGGGAAACGAAACTCGATTCACGGGTATTTCGAAGACGTTTATTGATCAGTGTATGGACACGAAATGATTTACATGAAAGAAATCGAACGGAAAAGAGTATACAAGCGATTGATTAAATCTGATGTTCTTCAAAAATCCTAGATCATGCCGTCAATCGGTTGAAGTGTGCCTCTTTTCGGATCCCTTTCTCGTTCTCTTTTCCCTTCCTTTTATAGATCAGACATGTGATTTCTCTGATTCGCCCTAGATCCGCTCGACCTAAAGGGCCGAGACCGGGCCGTAATGGGCTTTTTGGCTCAGTAGGGGATTTAGAGCCATGGCTGGTGGATCGAGCAGGCATGTCACTTCGTTGAGTCGCTCGAGCGACCCTTATGTTGACGTTGGTTTCGAGCCGAGCCGACTTTGATCGGCTTGATGATGGCAATCGACTGAATTATGTTATTGGATGGGCCTTGTGAGGATATACAATCCCTCTCCAACAGGAAGTCCCCCCCCCTCCTAGTGCATTGAGTGGCTACGGTCCATCTCGATTGATTAGCAAGAGTTGGTCTTGAGAATAAGGGAATTGGATGTGCTTGGGATGACGTATCGCTCCCTCCTTGATTGTATTTTCTGGGGTCGATCTTTCGGGCGAGTTTTCTTTGCTGATCAAAGTGCCTTCGGGCCAGACAAATGGCTTGGGGGAACGTACTTGATTTCACCCTTAATCGAAGATCACCCGTAGTGAGTTGGTTTAACTGGTCCGGTTTACTTTGAGGGAGTTAATCGGCAATCTTGGTTCGTGTTGAAATTGAGGCGTCTTACTAAGCTTAGTTGGCCTGATAAGCTTAATAATTGCGCTGCCCTCGAGGCCCGCACCTTTTTGCTATAAATAAAGTTTTTTCTTTTGCTTCCTTCTGAATCCAAAAGTGGACTCTCTCTCTCTCTCTGAAAAGGGTAAGGTCGTTCTGAAAAGAATTTTCTCTATCTGAGAAGGGTAAGGTCGTTCGGACTGCTCTGAGTCCCCTGAGATAGACATCGGTCGGCCCAAAATTGCTTGATTATGCGTTTAGGGCTCCCCGCGGTACTTCGAAGGACGCGGCTCACCCTAACTCGGATCAAACTTGCGATGCCGAAGATCTGTCTCGAAGGGATGGAGAAAAGCAATGCTTTGAAGATGATGAGATGGAGATCGATCGCACCATTGGTGATTCCGTGACAGAGGATGACGCCGAACGTCATTCGTACGAGTCTAGATCTGTCGATACTGGAAGCGATGAACGAGGTTTAAACGAAGTCCTCGGGATCGATCGATTCATAGGAGGGATCAAAACTGCCGGACGATTAATCATGTTCCATTACTATCGCAACGGGACAATCAAACAGCTTCCAGATCTCCCGTGAGAGTTTTCTCGGCCGTCCGTGATAGATGGCCAGAACTAGGATGACGTGCTTCCGACTTGGTCTGCCCTGAAGGGAGTTTCCGCGTTAATGAAATAGTGTAATGTGCTCGGTGTTACTTTCATGACCCCAAGATCCTAACCAACGACCATGGACACCACCGATCGGCTATCAATGAGTCTACGAGTATTTTTTTTGGAAGGGATGCTAAAATTGGGTTCCAAACCCGCACCTCATTACTTCCTACTGTGCTCATTGGAATGTCTCCATGAATCAGCTGATGAATGGGGTGGTCAGAATCGTCGTCGCTCTGACGGTGATGTCAGCAGAGATAAACATATTGGTGATCGTTCATGTCTTTGAGGAGATGACGCAGACTCAACATACGCCAAATGGCTTGTTTGTAGTGCAAATGCGATCGGGGCTCCATATCCTTACCGGACACCCTTTGAAGACTAAGCATTAGCAACACCATTATTTCTACATCAGAGCCGATGATGCTGCTATCGATGAACCCCCAGATGATAACTTCTACATCTTATGGATCCCCCGCATTGGTAGCTAGCCGATGCCGAGTGACTGTTTGCTCGATATCGGGTCTGATTCTTTGCCTCTCTTTTTTTTTTGCCGTTGTGCACCCAAACACTATTGGATACCCTGAGAATTTTTGGGAGGACGTTCTGAAGATAGCCGCACTCAACCAGCATATGTGGAGCAATTTTGACCAGAAGAGGATTCATTGCCAACAGAAGAAGAAGGGCCGAAGAGATAGATCGACATGCGACCCATCGCCTACTTTTGATGTTGGAGATGAAGTTGGGGTGAATGCTTCTTCTCCTCGAAAGGTCATTACACCATCTGTTAGACGCGTACTCTGGGGAGGTTTGGACCCTCGCTCGCGTTATGCCAGAGGTTTCAGAGCTTGCATTCCCAAAAAGTATGCTGAGAAAGCTCGCGCGGACGTGATCGTAAGCCTTCTCTTTTCCCTTCACTTTTTTTTCTTCCCCCTTGATAATTGTGCTCTATAAGTTTGTTAGGGTACCAATCATTCGAATCTCCTGATTTTGGAGCATGAAAAGGCACTGCGAAAGGCGAAGATTGATCTTGGTAAGGCCGAACCGGCCCTTGAAGCCAAGGATGCTGAGTTAGAGGTGATCAAGAAAGATGTTCTTGATAGAGCAAAAAAGATTGTTACAGAGAGGAACTGCTTTAACTGAGAGTGTAAGTTGGCCAAACAAAGGATCATTGATCTCGAGAAGGAAAGCGAGACCAACCGAGAGACCATCATGCGAATGGAGAAAGAGAAATTTGAGGAGGCCGAGAAGACGACGAGAGAACTGAATCGCCTGAGAAGATCTCGTAGCCATGAGGTTTTACTTGAGAGGAGCCGAGTCGAAGCCGGTATGTTGTCGAAATGCAACAGTCGGTTCGAGAAGTTCAGGAAATATATGGCCGATCGGGATAGGCAGGAGGCCAAAATGTTCATCCACAACCAGGCTTTGGGGACATGTACTTGCTGGAAAAATGGGGCTTAAAAGTCCCGAAGAGGCTAAAGCACATCCTGATCGCTTATGAGGCCAAGTATAAGAAGGAGGACGAAGACGCCGAGATGGAGGATATCACTGAGCAAAATTTTGTTAGATTTTCAAAGTGTAGATAGGTTGTGTGGTGAACAATCCCTTTTGGGGCAGAGATGACTTGAAATGAAGATGAGATTATGTTTACTTGAATCAGAAACAAATATTAGTTGAGTCTAAGATAGATTAGAGAGTCTAAGAAAGGGGTAAACTAGAGAGAATCAGATTCAAGAACACAAAGTTTATTATGAAGTGGAGAGAGGAAATCCCCTTACTCCCTTGAGAGTTACAACTTGCCATCGAAGGGCATTTAAATAGAAAACAAATTACAAATCAGTAACCTACAATCAATGAATAAAAACACTTGAAGATGGACGCCTAGGATTGATTCTTGGGTGTAATCTGAGTGAAATGAACTGACTGGAGGAGAAGAAGCACGCCTTGGACAGGCTGGATAAGGCTGGCCTGTTGACTGATCTTGCTGGCTCCTAATTGGTTCCCTTAAAGCTCCCATGAATCAGTTCACAAAGGAAGCTAGATACATGGTCCAAGCTGTCCCTTTCTTTCCAGCAAGTAACAGCCTGTCTTTGACCACGTCCTAGCACTCTCTTATCCTTCAACGGTCATAAGAAAATCCCTAAGTTTGCACTTCTTCATTTCAGGTCGATTCGGGAAAGCATTCTCCCTATTCTTGCACAGTCGATGGTACGGACCTCCTGTCCGTACCACTCGCCCTATTTTTGCACAAAATCCTCAACCTCTTTTAAAGGTCAAATGAGAACATCTTTGGGTCACCCTATTTTTGCACGGTCCGTACGGTCGATGGTACGGACCTCCTGTCTGTACCTCGTCCTATTTTTGCACGATCGACCTTTTGCTCCTAAATAGTTCCCTAAGTCCCTTCTGGACTTGTCCCTAAATTTTCACCAGCCTCATGACTCTTTTGGACACCTTTAAACACTCCTAAAGTCTTCTCAAACAATCTCCAAAGGTCTTGCCCTAACTTTGCGCAAGACCCAAACTTAACCCAACTCCTCCTTTGGCTCCATTTCTTTCTTCAAGTTAACACTCCCCCTAAAGCTTGACTCTATAGATCCTAAGTCAAGCTTGGAACCTTGAAAAACTTCCTCATTAAAAGCCTCACCAAGGAAAATCCTTTTTGGGATAAAACCTTGATGGGGGAAAAAGAGTAAAGCCTCCAAGGCCTAGGGATTGGCCAGTGGGTCTTTGTGTCTTCGGACCATTGTGATAGACACAAAGACCCTGGATAATGGCCTCACTGTGATGCAAGTTTGATATGAACTTCCTTGCACATCAATAAGTCTTTTGGTACTCCTCTCACACTGATCTTGACACTGATCTTGGTCTCTCCCCCTTTCACCTAACCTCTTGTTAGGTTTAAGTGCTAGGACAACAAGATACATCTTCATTGAGTACCATCTTCATGCTAGGCCTTGGTTGCTTCTTCTTCTTGAATAACCACCAAGGACTCTCTCTCCACAGATAACTGAAACTTCTCAATACTCCCCCTCAAGTTTTGGACTGAGTCTAGGAAGAACCAAGCTTGGACGGATGATATCTTCATGATCTTGATCAACACACCACTGCCCACTCACTTCTGAACTCGCCACCTTGAATGGAATGCTTGTAGATACTTCATTTATCTCTTCAACCACCTCACACTAGAAGCTCCATTGATAGAGTAATTTTTTTCTTCACACAGCCAAGATTACTCTGAACACTCTCTTCTCTAGACTTACCAATGTCTAAACCCGGATGGTTCCATCTTCTATTACTGGTGCAATGGTGAGGAGAAACGAGGGCTTGAACTTAGGATCATCATGTAGCTCACTTAATTCTCCACCTCAAGCTTGAATTGAGTCTATGTTCAAGCTTGAAGTGAGCCTCAATGAGCTTCAAGCCAGGAGCACACCATCCCAACAGCTGCGCTTAAATCACTGATCCACCTTCATGTCTTCAGCTCCAAGTACCCTCAGGTCATCGGCCTTCTCATGGATTAAGTGATGACCTTGCCTTGTGTATCTTCTCTGAACCATGAGAACATCACTCCCAACATCTGCGCTTAAGTCTACTGACTCCATACACAAGCACTAACATCTCTCCACCGCTTCAGCAATGGACAAAGTCTTCCTCTTTGTCTTGGACTGATGATGAACAAAGGACACTCCTTGTGAACCTAAAACAACACTCAAACTCCAGACAAGATAAGATACACTTGCATTGGGATCAAACCTTGACTAATCATCAAGTTTGTTCTCCAATGTCACAAGCTTTGTAATAGACAGATTCTTATCATCATTAAGATCCATCTAGTACAAGCTTTTCATTCTCTAAATGCTATGGATGAACTGATCATGAACACTCACAAAGCAATTAGGCACTCATTTCCTACCTTAAACGACTCTTAGACTTTAGTCTAGATGTTTCAACCTCAAGGCAGTAACCATATAACAATATGCAACAGTCTTAACCTATTCTATCCATGAATGCAATCCGGATTAGATATAACTATCTATCATTCTAGCAACACATTCATTTAGAACAGAGACTAAGCAATATTATCATTTCCAAATTCAAGACCCAATGCATTACTTTATTCAGTTTATATTCATGTATGCAAGCAGATTCATAACACACTATCTAATATCATGTCAAGAATCACTTTAGAACTGGAGCAAGCATTTTAAAACTCAATCGTTCAAACGAGTCTCTTTCAAACATCCTGGGACAGATTCTAAACATCCATATCTATCAATCTTTAAACACATCACACACACATTCAGTTCATAAAAGGTCAAGCTTTATTCAAGGGAAAGAAGTTTCCTTACAATCAAGGAACTAGTGTTAGTTCCTTGAACCACTAGTGATACACGGCAAGAACAGGAGCTATTGGTGTGTTCCCCTTGGACTCTCCATGTCAAAGACCCCACCTTCCTTCATACTTGAGTCGTCACCACCAGTAACAAGGTGAAAGCTTTTCACCTTTCTTCCTGTACTGGAATAAAAACAAGCTTGGACTGGTTTGCTGAAGAGGGTAGCTAATCCACTTCATCACCTCTGGATCCAAGGCTCTTCATTCTTCTGGATGGTATGAGAAAGCATGAGGAACCAATAACACTTTCGGGACACGCCTAAGATGAACACCATCTTCTTGTAGTGGTTGAATCAGTCGACTGGACAATAGCTTGTTCTAGGTTTGAAATGACATGAGAGTGAGCTTTGATCTTCAGCGGATGAAGGAACCAAGTTCTTGCGAACCTGGCTCTGATACCATGTTAGATTTTCAGAGTGTAGATAAGTTGTGTGATGAACAATACCCTTTGGGGCAGAGATGATTCGAAATGAAGATGAGAAGGATCTGGTTTAGACTTGTGTGTACTTGAATTAGAAACAAAGATTAGGAGAGTCTAAGATAGATTAGAGAATCTAAGATAGATTAGAGAGTCTAAGAAAGGGGTAGACAAGAACACTAAGTTTATTATAAAGTGGTGAGGGGAAATCCCCCTTACTCCCTTGAGAGTTACAACTTGCCATTTAAGGACCTTTAAATAGAAAACAGATTACAAATCAGTAACCTACAATCAATGGATAGAAACACTTGAAGATGGACGCCTAGGATTGATTCTTGGGTGTAATCTGAGTGATATGAACTGACTGGAGGAAAAGAAGCACGCCTTGGACAGGCTGGATAAGGCTGGCCTGTTGACTGATCTTGCTGGCTCCTAATTGGTTCCCTTAAAGATCCCATGAATCAGTTCACAAAGGAAGCTAGATACATGGTCCAAGCCGTCCCTTTCTTTCCAGCAAGTAACAACCTGTCTTTGACCATGTCCTAGCACTCCCTTATCCTTCAACGGCCATAAGAAAATCCCTAAGTTTGCACTTCTTCATTTCAGGTCGATCCGGGAAAGTACTCGCCCTATTCTTGAACGGTCGATGGTACGGACCTCCTATCCGTACCACTCGCCCTATTTTTGCATAGACTCCTCAACCCTCTTTTAAAGGTCAAATGAGAACATCTTTGGGTCACCCTATTTTTGCACGGTTCGTACGGTTGATGGTACGGACCTCTTATCCGTACCTCGCCCTATTTTTGCACGATCGACATTTTGCTCCCAAATAGTTCCCTAAGTCCCTCCTGGACTTGTCCCTAACTTTTCACCAGCTTCAGGACTATTTTGGACACCTTTAAACACTCTTAAAGTTTTCTCAAACAATCTCCGGAGGTCTTGCCCTAACTTTGCACAAGACCCAAGACCCAAACTCAACCCAACTCCTCCTTTGGCTCCATTTCTTTCTTCAAGTTAACAAATTTTGCCCTTTACCCTCTTCGTCTTGAGTCGCTCTATGGCTTTGATTAGTTGAGGTCTAATTTGGAGGTGATCAATCCATCGACTGTGATAGTTCTCTAATCCTCAAACTCTGGAGGGGATCATATTTTTGTTCACTGGATCTCGGAAATGCCGCCCGATCGGAGACCCAAGCTTCTGATGACGTGGAGAATCTCTTGGCCAATCCTACGGAGTCTATCCTTGTTGTTTAGACTCAAGAGGTTTGCGTTGATGGTTTAACCGGGCTGCCCCTTGAGGAAAAATCTCTCGAGCAAGAATGAATCGCCTCTTTCGTTTATTTCTAGACTTCATTGTACTTTCGGACGGGTCTTTTCGTTTGCCATGTTGTTGTTGTTGTTTTTTGTTTCTCCTTTTATTTTGTATCATGACCAGAACTTGTTTCTCTTCCAGTTGCCTATTGTCGCAGAATATTTTGTTCGTTTCGTGTTGGCCATTTAGTTTTCTTTGATAGCCGTGTTGCATTCGGTCGGTAAATACCTGAATGTTAGCCTTTCTTTTTTATTTTAAAGAAAAAAAATATCGATGAGCGATGCGCGACAGATGCTCGGTATCGCTCGCCCGGGCCCAATCGGGAATCATTCCATACCTTGGGGGGGGGGGGTACAGATCAATCGGTTGGCCTAGAACGGGAAGGGAGTGGTTGTCCGGTTGGCGTAGAGCAAGAGTCATTCGGTCGGCTCTCTCTTTTTTGTTGTTGTTGTGGCTGAACCCAGTGACAGGTTGCCTATGTACCCTCAGAAAGGGATCAAGTCGTTTGTAGTTCGACTTGGACGAGTGAAGTATGGTCGTTCGCTTCATCGTGAGAGAAGCGAAAATGACACTGTACTACTTACTCGGTGTCCAAACGAACGTGAAGTGCTTTCGTTCGTCCAGTGCTAGGCGAAAGTGATGTGCAGAGTCATTTGCTTGCGTCTCTCTCTCTTTTTTTGCAGAGCCATTTATTTGTTTTCGAATTGTATCTCTATAATTATATAAAACTTTCTATAAGTTTTTCTCTTCTTTTTCTTGAGTCAAAAG